>CAUYRT010015388.1:0-12356 GCA_963574885.1 Lepilemur ruficaudatus | reverse complement strand
TAGAGATGGGGTCTTGCTGTTGCTCAGGCTGGTTTCGAACTCCTGACCTTGAGCGATCCTCCTGCCTCAGCCTCCTAGAGTGCTAGGATTACAGGCGTGAGCCACTGCGCCTGGCCAAGATAACATTCTATTTACATTTGTGTTCCCTGAGCATCATGTAATTGTCCTGCTAAATACAAATAAAAAACATAGCTTTCTTGATTAAACTGAAAGTATTTAGTTTATTAAGTATGAAATGTCCAATTTCCTTTAGTTTGAGAGTTGATATCTCTGACATTTCACTTTGACACTTCTTGCTTTATTTTTTTGTGAATGTATATCCTCATTCTTGGAATACATGGTTTGGCTTGTGATTATCTTTCAATTTTTCTTTTTTTTTTTAGTGCAATTTTTGTGAAACCATGGATAAATCAAAAATCTGTTTTACTTTCTAATATGAGTTCCATCGTGGAACAAATGCTGTGCAGACAGCTTGAAATATCAACAAAGTGTTTGGGAAGATGTGGCTAATGAATGCACAGTCTATCAGTGGTTTCAGAAGTTCCATTCTGATGATTTTAATCTTGAAAATGAGCCTCATGGGGGACTTGAGACCAAGGTGGATAATGATGAGCTGAAAACTGTAGTGGAAGCGAATCCATCTTAACCTACACATGAATTAACAGCAAGGTTTGATGTTACTATTTCAACAACATCAGACTATTTGAAACAAATCAGGCAAGATAGAGAAGCTGGATAGATGGATTCCACATGAACTCAGTGAGCATCAGAAGAGAAATTGTCCCAAGGCTTGCCTTTCTTTGCTTTCATGACATAAAGCTGCACCATTTCTATACCACATCGTTGTGTGTGATGAAAATTGGATTCTTTTGATAATTGCAAGCATTTGGTGCAATGGTTGGATAAAGATGAAGCGCCAAAACACAGTCCAAAACTGAATAGTCATGAAAAAAAGCTCATGATGTCTGTTTGGTGGTCCAGCGCTGGTATTATCCACTACAGCTTCATGAGACCTGGTCAGTCGATAACAGGAGATGTCTATTGCACCCGATTGGATGGAATCATGAGGATGCTTGTGATTAAGTAGCAAAGATTGGTCAATGGAGACAGGCAAGACCACATGTTACAAAAAACAATGCTGCTCAAACTACAGAAGCTGGATTTGGAAACTCTCTGTCATCCACCATATTCATCAGACTTTGTAACAACTGACCACCACTTTTTCCAAGGTTTGGACCACTTCTTACAAGGAAAAATCAATTCTCAACAAGCTGTGGAAAATGCCTTTCATAATTTCATCAGCACTCAGGCTTCTTCACTGCTGGCATAAACAAGCTACCATTAAGATGGCAAAACTGTGTTGGTTTAGGTACATATTTTCATTAATTGCACTTTTTCTTGTTTGAGATATAATAAACTAACTTTTTGATTCAAAATTGGGCATTTCATATTTAATGATCTAATAATTATAAGTGGATGTTTCAACACTCCTCTTTCAATATTTGATAAAAGAGACAGGCAAGATAAAAGGTTGATATACAAGACAACAATATTCACATATACCATCAAAGAATACTGGGGATTTCAAATAAAATCCATACACAAAACAAATATGCTCTCACTGTTAAAATGTCAATTCTCTCCAAATTGACCTATAGATTCAACACTATCCTATTAAAAATATTAAATGTAAATATATAATCTCATATCCCTAGCAGGTGGTATTACAATTTTTACTTCATTATACTGCAGATTTTACTTCCTAAATATTAAGAAATGTATTTTAACTTAAGACATTGTTAGGGCAGGGCCTATGCCTTACTAATTGCTATCCTTTTCAAAATTCAGATGTTTAGTACATTTATAAACAATTGTGTCAAATAATATAGATATCTGCAATGATTTACATAAAATACACATATAATAGTAATATCTCCATCAGCTAGACCATCTCTATTCAAACACTATTTTTCAGAAATTTTTCAAATATTTATTATTAAACATATTATAAGACCAGCACTTATAAGACCCAAGGTGCTTGAGATATACTACTGAGCAAAAGTAAATAAATATAAAAAAAGAAAACACATAAAAAAGATTTTCCTATTTGTGTATCTTACTAGTATCAACATACAACCAATGAATTAGAAAGTAAACTATACATTATGATAGAAATTGATAAATGGGTATTCTTTTCCCAGTAAAATATATATATTTTAGCTGGATATTATCTTCCCCTTGACATTGAACATGGTATAAAAAAGTACATATTAAAGGAAAAAATAAATAGTAAAAATGACAAGAATCTAGAATCTAAATGTATATCAAATGATTTTTTTTTACAAATTATGAACCATATGTGTGTTCTTTAAGTGTGTTAGATGCTCTGAGAAATGTATTTTTTTATCTTAAAAAACTATCTGCAAGTTTTGCTTAACATTTTCTATATTTTCTCTTAGGAATAAAAAAGATCCTTATGTCCTTACATCGAATAACAAATTAGGATGGCTTAGCCCAGTGGAGCTCCTACAATATAACAAATAAATCTGGACATAAGATTTTCACTCCCACAGGAGGAACTGAAGTCAGCAAGGAAAGATATTCCCATATGGTTAGTTACAGGATGTTTCTCTACCAGTACATTAATTACTTTACAAGTTGAGAAAACATATTGACAACTCACTCTACCAAGCATGTTGTACAAATCTGAAGGAAGTGCATTGTTACATGGGAATGAGTGTAAATGATTACATGTCATGAATCCCAATTCTGAACATGGTTATAAGACGTTTTGTTAAAGGATAAAAAATGACTCCTATATTTGTCCTGTACTGTGTGGAGAGAGAACATAATTGTGTCTACAAGAATTCTACTGTTTATGTTTATATTAGAAACCCAATGGCTGAATATCTGTTTGCAAGTCATTTAATCTCTCCGAGCATTTTAACAACTATTCTTTGCTAGTTTACAAAATGTACTTTCCTTAACGACTGTGTTAGCTTCTTAGGGCTGCTGTAAAAAATTTCCACAAAATTGGTGGCTTAAAACAATGTAAATTTATTCTGTCATAATTCTGGAGGCTGGAATCTAAAATCAAGGTGTCAGCAGGGCAATATTCCCTATAGGGATTTTAGGGGAGAATGTGTTCCTCATAGCTTCTGGTGGCTACTGGTTTCCTTAGCTTGTGGCCACATCACTCCAGTCTCCAGATCCATCTTCACTTTTCCTCCTCTGAATTTCATAACTCCTTTCTTCTCACACTTTTAAGAATACTTGTCATTAGATTTAGTGCCCATCTGGGCCATTCAGGATAAACTCCTCCTCCCAAAATTCCTAATTTTGTCAAATCTTTTGCCATATAAGATAATATTCACAGATTCTGGGAATTAGAATGTGGACATATATTTTGAAGGCCACCACTTGAAAATGTTACTTTTTACTCAACAAATACAATGTACCATGCATAAATGTAATGGTACAATGTCTGCAAAAATGTTCTCAATTCTTCTGATGAAGTATCTTTAAGGAAAATTCATGTCAAATTCAAAATAAGGAAATACGAAATAATGAAATGATAATGATAAAAATAATGAAATAATGAAAAAAGGAAACCAAAACTTTCCATGGGGTTTTACTTAGGTAGAATAGCATTCTCAAAATCATATAAAGTTAAAAATCTGTGGTTCTTTTTTCTTCTCTCTGCGGCACTGGAGTTCCAGTTCTATTACAACATATTTAAAATGAAAAGATGGAAGTGATCTCTCTTGTTTTGCCCACTCTTCTAGCTGACAGGTATAGATTCTTTGGCTGATTTTTTTCCCTTTAATCAGAAACACATGTTACAGGAAAAAAATCAGCAAGGTTAGTATCACCATGGTAACATTAATATATAATCAGGATGTTCCCAAGTATCTACTCATAATGTGTTTGTACTTCCATGCAGTTGGTGGTCAATTTTGAAATTTTAATATTAATCTTCCTATAGACACATACATTAAGGTGTCTAGAAACGAAATTGCTCATTCTGACAATTTATCTACAGAATTTGAAGCTTACTAGTTATTTTCAAATTTTTTAAATTTTGTTGAAATTACATTTTAATTTTAATTTATTTTCCATAAGCAAACATTCATAGGAAATAGCTGTATCTGACAGAATACTCAATACATATGTTTTTCAGTTTGGAAATAAATAGGATGGCATTGTCAGGGTGTGTAGTAAGAAGGCTATAATTATAGATACATTTGTTTTCCAAAATTAGAAACTTTCCCAGATAGTTATCCATGGTATTTTTAGTTATTATAGATTAGTCAATGCAGTGGCTACCTATGAAGAAAGCAGTTAAAATAATGCAGTTTGAAAAACTGAATATTCAAAAAGATAGTACATGTTTCCTACTGTTTACAAGTAATTTTGAAAACACCATGTAAGGACTTGAGTCATTTTCTAACTGCTAAACACTTTCCTATATCATTTATTTGCATTTAAATATCCGTGTGATGCAAGAGCTTATTTTAATACATTTTCTATATTACCTATATTATGCCTAAAAATGCTACTTCTTGTCTGATTATCTCTTGTGAAACAATTTTCAAACAAATATCTCCCAGTTAATCTTACTTGGGAATTGATTATCAGTTGTTTAATCATTACAAAACTGATGTATTTGTCATGTTTTTACGTCTAGTTACTCTCAGAACAGCTAGCTAGCTATTAATAGCTAGATACACATTTACTATCATTCCCATCATCACACACATTAGTTACAGGAGCTAATGACACACTTAAGAAAAAGCAAGACACATAGCATAGGTCCTAAGGAAAAGGTTCATCTCATTATTTTTCAGTACCTTGATTCATTTTCAGCTGTTGAGAAAGTCAATACACTTTTTAAAAACTATTCCCTTACCTGTAAAATGCAAACATCTTAGCAGTTAAGAAGGATATCAGTAAGGACACATTTTTGAATATCCAGGGATTTTGCATGATATCACAATATTCTCTTAACATCCAATTGATTCTGGTATTAAAAATAGTTATGTTTGCAAATAGGAAAATTAAAAGAGTACAATCCAACAATGAATCAGCTGTTTACTTTTGTTAATTTTTATGCCTGGTGAATGAAAGCATTTCCTAGTCCATAGTCTTAGACATATTTACTAACATTTTATTCCAACATATTTAAGTGCTACTTTTTATATTAAGGATTTGAACCCATTAGGAATTTATGACAATGAAGTGTGAAGGATGAGGAGATAATTCCATTTTTATTAAATATAGATTTCCCATAATAGAAGCATTAGTTACAACATTGTTAAATCTTTCTCGCTGATCCTACTACTATCACTTCACTAAGGATGAGGATCCCTTTCAGTTCCATATTCTATTCATTGATAATTGACAGTTGGACCAATGCTGTGGTATTTGGTTAGTGTATCTTTATAATCCTTGATTCTTAGTAGGAATAGACCAATTTTTCATTACCTCTGCTTTTCCTCATTTTGTTTTCTTTGTGGCTATTCTTTGCAATTATCCTTTCAGGAGAATTTTAAATCAACTTCTCAAGATTTATAAATATACTTATGAGATTGTGTCTAAAATGACATTGATTTACATGTCAATTTGAAGAGAATACCCCTACGTAGTTACAGTCTTTATATACATGAATATTGCATTGATTTATAGCTTTTTATAAAATTTTGTAAATTTACATTCTTATATTTTCTAAATTTCACGCATACTTATTACATTTTTATGTACCTGATAGTTTGTTTCTATTAAAATTTTTTTTTATAAATTTCTGACATATTTTATTTTTATCTTTCAACATAGCCACTTTTGATCAAAGTTTCGCATTAAATTAAAATTTGTATTTTGATTTGAGATAAAGATTGTCTTCTGTGTGTGTGTGTGTGTGTGTGTATATATATGTATATGTATTACATGTAGGACCTTGCAGAATCTATTAATTGTGTTTAGTTTGTTGACAGAAAACTAGGGAAAAAAACAATAACGAAGAATAATTAAAACAGTAAATATTTGTGCAGAAAACATTAAAATAGAAAACAGGCAAACAAAAAAAAATCAATGACACTAAAAATAAATATGGGAAAGGAGTTATAAATATTAAAAACCTTAGACAAAGTCTCCAAGAAAAAAAAGGAAGGAAAAGAGAGAAGAGACAAACTACCAAAATGAAAAAAATCAAAAGTAGTAGAAATCCCTATCAACCCTGTGGAAATTAAAATGATTATGAGGAAAATTATGCACAACTTCATGTCGACAAATAGTACAACCTAGATGATGCAAATTACCAAAACTGATTCAAGAAATAGAAAATCTGAACGGAAAAGTAGTGAGTTAAAAAAAAAAGAATAAAAAAATGAAAATAAAAAAGTGACATAAATTGGACTTCCTTGAAATTATACTATATACTTCTAAAAACATCTGCCCTAAGGATGTTACAACATTTGTTCACAGAAATGTCTGTGTACAAAGGTTCATAGCAGCTTTATTTGTAATACGCCAAAACTAGACTACGCTGAAATTCCATTTATAAGTGAGTAGATAAACACAAGGTGATATAGCAATACAATACAATTGTATTTAGCTATAAAGAGGAACAAACTATTGGTGCATTTTGTGGGTGGACCTGAAAATTATTACTTTAAGTACAGAAGGCCAACATAACACACAACAGATTATGTGAATGCATTTAAATACAATCTCAAGAAATGGCAATTTTAGAGGTGCAGAGAGCAGGTCAACAGTGTCTGATGAAGGCACTGAAGGCAGGGATTACCTATACACTGGAATGAAAGAAGTTTTGGGAGTGATGGAAATGGTTTAAAACAAAATTGTGACAGTTGACCAACTCCATACATTCACTAAAAATCATTGAATTTTATACTTAAAATTGGTAAATATTATTTCATGTAAAATATCACTTAGCAAAGATGTTTTTAAAAGCAACAAAACCTGACCTGCTCCTTTATTTTCTCTAAGGTCCATCTCCCTATTCATTGCCAAGAAAATACATTCTTTTTTTTTTTTAGTTTTTTTTTTCACATTTGCTCTTTATTTATTTATTTTTTAATTTCAGAATATTATAGGAGTACAAACATTTTGGTTACATTTAATACCTTTGCTTCATCCCA
This sequence comes from Lepilemur ruficaudatus, assembly GCA_963574885.1. Lineage (NCBI taxonomy): Eukaryota > Metazoa > Chordata > Mammalia > Primates > Lepilemuridae > Lepilemur > Lepilemur ruficaudatus. Next base: position 5,199 of record CAUYRT010015388.1, on the reverse strand, counting down.
AAAATAACATTGAATATTAGAATGTTAGAGCTGTTTACCCATTTGGATTGGGTAAGTATTTTTTAGCTACTAGCAAACTGGAACAATAATTATTTCTTTTCCAGTAAAAAAACAATTACAATTCAGGCAAGGTATTTTTTGGTTTAAATCTAGTCCTTTTATTTTGTCCTTGTGACAGGAGTTTTTATTAGAAACAGAAAAAAGGCCCAAAGTATCTTAGAGCTAGACTCACTGTATGTGTCATTTCATTAAAATTTTTCTTTTCACATAAAAATCCCTTCAGAAATTTGTGTCTTTCAATTTGGCTGCTAACCTGAAGTGTTCATCAATATGTAATATTCCTTAGTAGGTATCATATGCTATTTTGGGCAGTATTGTCAGTCGAATCTGAAAGATTTAGGAATGTTTTTTTATTTACTTTAGTTTTAATCCTGATGATTACCTTTTGGATTCATTTTTTATTTTATATTAATATTGAACTATAATATGGCGGTGGTGAGCTATAATATGGTGTAAGAGAAATGCATTTGTCTAAACCTACAGAAATTGTATTGATAAATACTACACTAAAATCATGTGACACTATCTTATGGTATTTAGAATTGATAGATAAATAAAACTGTGTTTCTTAAATTTTTATTGTAATGTATAAAAGCTTGTCTAACTAAAAATATTTATACTTTATCATGAAATTTTTCCAATTAAAAATTATGACATGTATATGAATATCTAACTATACAACACCGTAGTAGGCTATTGAGTATTATAAAAACACCAGCAGACAAAAACAAATAAAAACTGTGCGCACTTCTTGGATGAGCTCCTTAATAAAACTATTGTATGTGCTTAGGATGCAAATGACTGTAAGAAAAATTCAGATATAAGCAGATTCAAATATAAAGTTGTTAGAAATGGCCAAATGGTAAGATACGTTATCTGGTATAATATTTTTTGTAATTATTTAGAAGAATATTATTTTATAATTGCATTTAATAGTAATATTAATTTTTTAAAGTATATTTTAAAATACTTTCAAATGTGCTTTTTAATTCCTTTATTAAAATGCTGTATATAAACAATTAGTATAATAGAGAGAAATAAATGTAGTGGGGGAAACTATGGTAGATTTGGAATCAGATCAGATTTAAAATGTTGACTTTTCCCTATAGTACATTGTGGTTTGGAGAAAGTAATTTAAATGACTTTATTCTTTGAATTATTACAAGAAAAGCAGGTGGATGGCAGTTGTTGTGGTACTTTAATGAGATTGTGTATTTAACTGTATTTTCTTTTCTACCAAGTATTATTTCAAATAAGTATTTTATTAGTTAGTTTATTCTGATCAATTAATTCAAGATATGTTTATTCACTATATACAACTATCTTATCCACTTGTCAACATTAGCTGAAAATTTTAAATGACTTATTCAACAAGAGAGAAAACAAGACTGTGTGAAACTTTGGCTCCATAGAGTAGCCTATGAGCTTCCTCATTCTAACAAAGAGGCTGTTTGGAAATGACAAATGGAGCTTGAAATCAGAAGGGCAGAATTAACAGCTCTGTACATACTCATTACCTGCTGCTAAGGGAAGCCCTTCACATCGTTTCTTCAGGATAAAGCACAGAGCTTGGATAAGGGGACCTGCAAGAAGCTGGCAAGCACAGCAGGCTTATCATGCCATCTTACTATGGTCTTCTCTCAGTTCTTAAGCAGTGATGGACAGTACTAGAAGAGAAGTTTCATTTAAATGAAGTTACAGCATCATTGCAAGCTACCCAAAGCACACTGTACAGGTCCAACATCAGGCCAAATATCATTCCACAGTGTACATGTGCATTTTAAAAACCATTGAAAATTTATTCCCCCTGAGGAAAGTTAGTACTATGGTGCTTTCAAAAGTAATCAGAACAATCTTAGAGTCTGGGAAATGATTGTGTTCTTGATTAAAAAGAGCATGCTTCTCAAAGCAATTTTTATAAAATAACATTTGGTTTCGTTTTGGGTTTTGCTAGGGGAGGCAAAAAAACAAAAAATAAGGAAAAGAATAGAAGATAAAAGGATAATTTCCTTAGACCCTTAAACTTCAAAATAAAGGCTAGTCCTCATAATAATTTCAGTATGAGAATCAGCAGGCTGCTGCTCCAATTCCTGGTGTCACAGAAAATGCTGAGCAAAGAGACCCAGATTTCTACTTCCTCTTTCTCTGGCTTTTGTGCATGTCCCTGTTCCACCCTTTAGGATTCTCCCTTTTGTGGTGCATCCCTTTTATTGTCAGGGCTGGGGAGTGTGTAAGTAGGCAAAACCCTTAAGTTTAATTTTTTCTTTTACTGTTTTAATAATAAATGATGAATTTCTCCAACGATGCTAAGGCTTTTGATTCTCTCAGGTCAAACTACTGGCCTAGCCCATCTTCTGCCAGCTGCTTCTTTTATGGTCCTCTTTGGAGTGCTGATCTAGGAGAGCAGTCAGGGTGCACATAGCACAATACAATTCAACCAGGTGTTGGATTTAGGATATTTTTCAGGTGAGTCAATTATTAATCTCCCTTTGGATGACCCACTTCTTATATGCCTCTCAGGACCAGTATGCAGTCTTCCCCAACACAACACTTAGTAAATGGAGAAGCTAAATGGTCATGAGGGTCCAAAATTTGTTAACTGCAGTGTAGAAGAAAAATCTCAGCATTGTTTAATATCCGTGAATCTCATTTCTGTTATTGGACATGCTTAAGGCTGCGTTTAATTTTAAATAGTTGTTGGTACTTCTAGTTATCGTGAGGCATCCTACAGCTCATGATGCCTGCAGATCTTAAGGCATAGTGAAATAATGTCCTGCTTTTGCAATTTGAAATTTAACTTTCCTGACACCTCTACTTTAATATCCAAATTATTAGATGATGGCTTGTGAGTCTGAATCTATATTATTTATCAGTTTGGATTTGAATTAAAAGAAGGATTAAGTAACCTCTTGTTTTCTTATGGTCCATAGTTTACTTCATATATAACCACCCCCCGTCTTTTTCCTTCATATTTTAATTTACATGATCACAAAGCTTAAAAGTATGGATTCTGAACCCTGCTCTGTCATAGAATCACTATTTTACCTTGAGCAACTAATTCAACTTTCTGTATCTCTATTTCCTTCTCTGTAAAAATAGAAGAGGTAATTAGATAACTACCTCAAAAGATTGCCGAGGATTAAATGAGATAATACAACATAGACCAGGTAATGGTAATATGTGCAATGACGTTATGATGAGGTTCACGAATAAGCAGGGAGGTCTGTGCAGCCAGCCGCCCACAAGACCTAAAGGTTCAACTGAGCTTCTCCAAATTGGTTACTGTCCAGGATGACTTGCTGCCTTCAGGAGACCATGTTTTGACCTGGCTTAGACACCCTTAGGGAGGACTCTGTGTACAGTGGCTGCTTGGGACGTCTAGACACTCTAGGTCCCACCCAATACAGCTGCTCATTGCCAGGTTTTACCTACACACACCCTTTAGAAGATATGAACTTTAGTCTGTCACTTTTGATACAGCAAGGGGAGAAAAGAATGGCTTGAGGTCTGCAGTAGGGGCAGATTCACAGGTGGAGGACAAGAAAAATCACATATCAAATGATATCCACATTTTAATCCTCATGGTGTTTTACTGTGTATGCTTAAAGACATTAGAAAGCCAGACATACTGTTACGTATTACACAAGGGTGAGCAAGTATTAGTAGCCGCATTGTCATCACCACCATTCATTCTTTTTTGTCAGTATTCCGCAGCACATGGCACCCAAATAAGAGTCACTCCATCTTAGGATTTTATTTTATATTACGTGTTTTATATATATTTTATCTTATGCTTTAAAACTTACCTCATTTTATCCATTTCATTCATTAAAGGGTAAGTTCTTAAAGGTCAAGTCCTGGGTTATGTATTTAAAACCTAGCATCATTATGCAGTTTGTGACACAAATTTAATACTCAAAAGTGCTTAGCAAAGAAATTAAATATATCTCCTTTTAATTCTTTTGGGAAATATTGATATGCAATCATATAACAAATTAATAAAACACATACAGCCTGAACAAGAGCCATACCCCCTCTCTACCAAAAACAGACAATATTAGCCAGGCGTGGTGGCACATACCTGTAGTCCCAGCTACTCGGGAGACTGAGGCAGGGGGATGGCTTGATCCAGAAGTTTGAGGTTGCAGTGAGCTGTGATGATGCCACTGCACTCACTTTACCAGGGCAACAGAGAACCTGTCTTAAAAGTAAATAAATAAATAAATTAAATACATAAAACGTGTCCTAAGACAAATAAAAATAGGTATTATTGAATGTAAACATTAAATGCATAAATATTCTTTTTTCCCATTTTCAGAATTTTTTAAAGTATTTCTATCTTTTTAAATTTCAGAATATTATGGGGTACAAACATTTTGGTTACATGTATTGCTTTTGTACGGTTTGAGTCTATGCTATTAGTGTGTGCATCACCCAGATGGTGTACATTGTACCTGTTAGGTGTGAATTTACCCAACCCCCCACCTGGTTGATTTCCTTTGAATATTACTTCCATATGTACATATAGGTGGTCATAGATTAGTTCCAGTTAAATAGTGAGTTCATGTGGTGTTTTGTTATCCGTTCTTGTGATACTTCACTTAGAAGAATGCTTTCCAGTTCCATCCAGGTTGTTACAAAAGGTATTAGTTCCACATTTTTTATGGCTGAGTAGTATTCCATGATATATATATACCACATTTTGTTAATCTACTTATGTATTGATGGGCACTTGGGTTGATTCGACATCTTTGCAATTGTGAATTGTGCTGCAATAAAAATTCTAGCACAAGTGTATTTTTATAAAATGACTTTTTTTTTTCCTTTGGGTAAATGCTGAATAGTAAGATTGCTGGATCAAATGTTAGTTCTGCTTTTAGTTCTTTGAGATATCTCCATACTGCATTCCATAGAGGTTGTACTAGTTTGCAGTCCCACCAACAGTTTATAAGTGTTCCTTTCTCTCCACATCCATGCCAGCATCTGTTGTTTTGGGACTTTTTGATAAAAGCCATTCTCACTGGAGTTAGGTGATATCTCAGTGTGGTTTTGATTTGTATTTCCCTGATGCTTAAAGACATTGAGAATTTTTCATATGCTTATTGGCCATTAGTCTATCTTCTTTTGAAAACCTTCTGT
>CAUYRT010015387.1:0-28563 GCA_963574885.1 Lepilemur ruficaudatus | reverse complement strand
ACATTTCAACGCAACTCAGTTTAAGTGAGGTGTGATGTCTAACCCGCTCGGAAACTTGAAAGTCCTTGTAAGTGGCTTTCCTTGTCACCTGCGAAAGAGAAAAGAGAGTGGGTAGAATGATGCCTGCCCCTTTTTAGTGGTTTAACTGTAAATTAGGAAATATTCAAAGGAAACTATAGAAAATATCACAGCAGACACTTTTGTACATTCGTCACACGGGATTAACAAGTATCAACATCTACTGCCATATTTTAAGAATAAAAATCTAGATACAGTGAAAGCCCCTCCCCCGCCCCATTTCCCTGTCCCTCTGCAGAAGGCTCGATCCCCGAGGTCAGGGTCATCTGCCCGGCCTGTGCTTTCGGTTTCCCAGAGTCGTCCATAACGGCTCAACCGGGAAAGTAAACCCCTCTTCCGAGTGCAGTGGTCACTGTCTCCCATAGCTGGAGTCCTCCAGCGTCCAGGTGTGTATTAAGCTAGGAAAGCCCACCACACCCAGCCTGGGACACGAAAGAACTGTCAGCTGCACTGAGGTTCAGTACGTGGGCGCCTCCCGCTCCCCACCTCACCGTCCCTGCCTGCCCCACCCGCCCTGCGCCGCACTGCAGAGCCCGAGGCCAGGTCGCAGCACAGCCCGGAGTTGCCGCTGCCCTCGCACGCTCGCCCACAGCCTCCTGGTGTTCTAGAAGGACTGTGGGCCTCGCAGTCAGGCCAACCTAAAATTTCAGTGTAAACCGCATAGCCTTGTGAAATCGAGAAGTCTTTCTCGGCTGTAGTTCCTCCAGCTTTAAACAGAGACAGAAATGCCCACCTCCCGGACAGGGCTGTTCTGAGAATAAACGGTGTCTGTGACATCACGGCATCCTGTACATGTGGCAGGTGCGGAGTGATGCACTTTCCTTCCACACGCACCCACGAAATCCCTTCATGCTAATGCCAACTTGAAATCTCTCTCAGGCCCAAGGCAGCTAGCTGGGACTTTGGCTTCACTGAGTTATTCCCGGCATAGTCACCAAATGCTAGTCACCATTCACTCAAACCTATCCCGCCGTCTGCGTAACTTACCAGATAGGTTTTAAAGACGCCTCCGTGGCTCCAGGATCTACTGACGGGATGAAACATCAGTGGACACTGACTCGGCCCCTCCCTCCTCTGTCTGTGTCTCTCGGCACCACCCGGGTGTTATCAGGGACCCGAGTAACAGTGTTGGACTGTGACCGCCAGCAAGCGATTCCGGCTTCAGCTTGGGGAGCGAGAGAGAAGGCTTAAGAGGCTATCAGTAAGACGGGCAACTAGAGTGGAAAAGCATATTTTTTAAAAAGAAAAAGGAGCAAGCCATAAGCAAAAGCTGCTCTTTTGGGCTCCATTCCCCTCTGGCACCTCTGTTCAGCCCAACCAGGAAACACACCTGGCCAGCTGGGGGACAGACTTGATGGGGGTCCGAGCGCCTGCATCAGGTTAATACTTCTCTTCAGTAATGCTCTAGAATGAAATCTGCTCTGGATTTTACGTGACAGCTGAAAATGGATATGAACAAAACTGACTATATTGCATACACTTTAAAAATTATTGGTTCATTTTTTTTCCCCTTAAGCTAAACTGCAAAGGTCTGTGGCCTGTAATGCAAGAAATGGTCACCAGAGGGCAGCACTAGACAAGCAGAAAACTCCACATAGGCAGACCAGAAAGACCAGTGAACGTAGCTCTCTGAAAAGGAGATTTCTGATCTCCAGAGATCTTAAAAATGGAGCTACACAGGAAGATTAAACAAGGTTGACAGGAGGTAAAAAAAAAAATGCATCATATTTGAAATATCTACCACCACATATCGACTTGGAGGTTAAGACATTACAAGCTGCTTCCTTCTGCAGTAATTAACTGTCAGCTTTATTCAATACATTACTCAGTGACTTGTAAGAATTAGGACTCATCCTTCCACATTTAGATTAAAATTCCTAGATGAGAAAAGAAGTATATCAGAACATGAACATTGTGAGCATTCTTTTTAATTCAGACGAGATGGGGCACATTCAGGGTGGTCTGGCAGTAGACAGGTATTCTTTTTAATTCAAAAGCATTCAAAGAACACCAAAGGGGGGTGCTTATTATGATCCCTTTTCTTTCCAAAAAAAAAAAAATCAAGTGGCAAAAATAAAACACAAATAAATAAAATTGCTGCATGGGAAATAAACAAGAGTCCCTGGGAGCCCCTGTGTGAGAAGATGCCTTTTGTGGCAGAACACCAGGGATGACTAATCCGGCTTCTGTGAAGGAAGCAAACGCGTGATTCGTTTTTCCAGGGCAATCTGTGTGGCCGTTTGATGTCACTGCAGCATTACGACGTACTGGCGCTTGGCTTCCTCTAGGGACCGTGACAGAAAAATAAAAAATAGATCCTAATAAGACTGTAAGGTCTGGAGAGAATACTCTCAATTCCTGTTGTGAGTCCAGGGGAGAGAAGGGAGGGGAGGAGCGCTCCTTGGCCTGGTTTGGCTCTTCCCTCTCTGTCGTGCAGGGAAGTAGGCACCGGGTGGAGGAAGCAGCCAGCGCTCCCTTTGCAAGACCCGGGGGGCGCGGGAGAGACACGCAGAGATTGAACCAAGTCAGTGCGTGCAGTGGTGAAAGGACAGATTCCTTTCCTTTGGGAAAAACAGTCTCCTCACTGAGAGGTCAGAGCATAAAACTGCAGGGAGAAACAAGCCATACCTCAGATTTCTGCAAAACACTTAACAACGAAATAAAACATAACTGCCCACAGAGAGAAAAAAATATTTTCAATTGTCTCAAGTCAGGTAGCAAGATTAAGATAATAAGTGTGTGTGTGGTACCAAATCTAGTGAGCTTATTCATTTAACACAACACAGGCCCAGGCAAAACACTACAACGAAATAAGAGTCATCATTGGAAGTCTGTATTTAAAAGTATCACTGAAAAGAAGAAAGGTGAGAAATTAACATCTAAACTGAGAAATTCGAGGTTGAAAAAAAAATCAGGGGTTATTGTACAGGAAAGCTGAACAAAATCTAAACACTTGTGTCAGTAAGACTAACCCAAGGGGGAAGACAAACTATCTGTGAACGCCGCAGTGACATCACACAAAGAAAACAATGAACACAGTGTGACGATGTCTGCTTGTTTCTGCCTCGACAAGTCTGCACACGGGCAAGTGTGCCTAATGAATGAAAGGCACGGCCATTAGGATAAGACGAATGGCAATAAAAAGCACTTTAAAGACATACGAGAGAAAACCGTTAGCCAATGGTAGACGCAAAGAACAAAGCGATTGATAGAATCTAAAGGTGCCTCACCTGGGATGCAGGAAAGTCATCACCAGGTGGGAACAATAACGGTAACACAGAAAACACTGTGGCAATAACAGGCCATCCCCAGTCTACAAGTGTGAGAAAGATCGTTACATTGTAATACCCAGAAACCAGACGCAAAAGTTACCTAAGGGTGCCCTGACGTATAATTGTGACAACAGATGAGTACATTTGTCCAAAGGGACAGATTTGCCTGTGTTTGCTACATTTTTTAGCACTTAGCTGATCCATTTAATAAAAAGTATGAAAACACCATCTATAAAAGAAGCCTGGGCGCTTGAGGTATGGCAGGCGCAAGCCGTCCAAACTCCGCAGGCCAGATTTTCCCCAAGCGTCCAGCAGGAACTACGCTAAGCAGTGATTACAATCCCTTGCGGAAAGCTCTGGCCTTCACGGTGTATGAAAACCAAAAAGAGAAGGACAGAGACAGAGAGGAAAATGGATAAACCAGTCAAGGCCAGTTGTTCCTGCACTGGTCGGACTGCCTACACTACAAGGGAAACATCATGTTTACATAAAATGAAGGTTTAACCAAAGCCAACGGCAGGTTTATAGGCCAGGAAATTTCTATTCCAATAACAGGCAACTGAATCTAGAATCTTCAACGTTGAAAGTTCAAATAAGAATTATCATTGATATTGTAATTAGACATACACAGCACAGATTCATTTGAGAGACAAAAAAGACTAATGCATTGATCTTGACAGTTACGTAAACATACTTTCTGTTCATATAGTGAGTGCAAGTTTTACTTATTCAATAAAAATTGTATTGAGCATCTACTCTGTGTCATAAATTGTTCAAGGTGCTGGACTCACAAAGATAAAAAAGATCCAACCCCTGCCATCGAGACCTCGCTGTCTAGTGAGGGACAGAGGAAGATAACTAGACAGTCGGGATGAGAGAAGCAGGGCGGGAAGGCGTAGGCAGTCCAGAGAGGACGGGCCCTCGGACGAGCGGACGCCTGAGATGAACTGTCAACAATTATGAGCAGTAACCAGGTTAGCTGGTGCATGCCGGCCTTCCAGCCAGAAGTCACAGCAAAGAAAATGCACCCTGCCTTGTGCGAGGGACTACAGACGTCTCAGTGTCCCCGGGACGCGAACTAAAAGGAAAGGGGTGCAGCTGGAGACAACAGCAAAGGCCAGATCGCGGAAAGTTCCTCCAAGAGTTTGGACTTTATTCCCTAAGGGTTATGGGAAGACCCGGTGGGATTTTAGTTCGAGAGGGAACGTGATCATCAAACAGGCATTTCCAACAGAGCAGGAACAGGGTAGAAGGGAAGGAAATCAACTGAGTTCAGAACGTGTTGAATTCGAGATGTCGGTGGGATGTGCAGCTGGGACACCCCGCCAGCAGCTGGACAGGACACGGATGGTTGAGTGTCAGCACTTCAGGGAGAGCGAAGCTGAGAGTACCTGAGACCATGCAGAGAGGGTGCAGCGCAGCGTCCGAGGGACAACACTGTGTTGAAGAGATGGACGTAGACAGGGTGGGCAAGGTAGAGCTATAGCATAACCAAGGAGCACAGCTGTCGAAAGCCAGGAGAGTCGTGAGTTCTATTAGAAAAGAGCGATTCAAATTAGAAATAGCTGAATAGACACTTCCTTTAGAAGTCATTCTTCTGAGCAGGATTTAAATAAATCTAAAAATGTCTCAGCCGCCAGGGTGCAGTAGCTCGCACCTGTAATCCCAGCACTCTGGGAGGCAGAGGTGGGAGGATGGCTCGATGTCAGGAGTTCGAGACCAGCCTGAGCAAGAGCGAGATGCTGTCTCTACAAAAAATAGAAAAATTAGGCCAGGCGTGGTGGCGCCTGTAGTCCCAGCTACTCGGGAGGCTGAGGCAGGAGGATGGCTTGAGCCCAGGAGTGTGAGGCTGCCGTGAGCTATGATTGTGCCACTGCACTCCAGCCTGGGTGACAGAGCCAGACCCTGTTTCAAACCAGTCTCAGTACACAATCATTAAAAAAAAAAAAAAAAAAACCCTCTAGGAAAAGAGACTATACTATTCCTCTTCATGAATCTATTCCAAATGCCTAACCTTAAGCCCCTTGTCTTCTATTTAAAATACTCTTTTGTCTCATATTCCAGAGAAACAGAGAAGCAGAATGGAGTCAGTCACCACTACTTTCATAAGTTTGATTCAGATCATTTCTTTCTTATGTTCCTCAAACCACTTGGCCCCGTTCTTTCCACTTTTCTTCAGATGGAGAAAAACTCCGGTTTTTGTTGGCCATCCCCGGAATGTTGCCAGAGTCTCTCTCTGTATTTTCTGTTCTGGGTGGGACCTAAACCCGGAAACCTGCCGAGGGCCCGAGCAGGCAAGCGCACCGTGCTGGGCTCAGGCCGGCGGGAGGGTCCCGGCGGCTCCGCAGTCGGTCCGAGTCCTGCGTAAGGATTGTATGACCTCGCTGAGACGCTAAAATGGGAAGAACTGGGCTCGTCTGGCCCGGCCTCCCACTTCCTTCGGGGTTTCTCCCGCTGCCCCTCTGCAACGTTGCAGCTCCGGTAGCTCAAGGAGTGCCCTGCCCTGCAGGAGCGTTGTTTGTTTGCTTGTTTGTTAACTTAGCACGCTGTAGAGGCAGTTCAGTGTGCCACGTGTAGCGTGTTTACTATAATATCACACAAGGGCGCGGACAGGGTAGGCTGGGCTAGACCAGGACAGGAAAATGCTGGACGGACCGTCAGCGTCTACTAAACGCAGTAACAGTAAATCCGGTTCGTGAACCTTCTGTTTCATCTGGAGCCGGAGGCGGCGTGTGCGAACTGCGTTCCCGACGGCGAGTTTCGGTCCAGAACTGTCCGCACCGCCCCCAGCATCGCTCTCACCCACCCGGGGAAATTAATTTCCCTATTCTTTACTGCACCAAGTTTCACTTCCCTTTAAATTAGATTTTTCAAGGTGTTAGCGTCAATTCAGCTTAACTCTACTGTGTCTTTTTTTCTCTCCAGTTAATCCTCTCATTCAGGCTGACTGTGTAGCATTTGATCCAGTGACGTTGTATCTAGACGTAAAACGTAGGGAGTTTTGTTCAAGACTTTCTTCCTCCCCCTCGCCCTCCTCCCCCCTCCCTGCTTTTCCTCCTCCTCCCCCGCCCCCACATCCTCTGAATTCTTCCCGGCACCTAAACGGAAACTGCTCACTTGCGTTTTGGGGCGGCCCGGGCGCACGGTGCGCCGCGGTAGGGCCCAGACGGGCCTTCCCAGCAGGTGGCGGGGCAGGAGCGCCACGTTAGCGACACGCGTTGTTTCCCCCTGCCCTGGAACGCTCTCACCGCAGCCTCTCTGCTCTTGTCGCCTCCCAGCTCTTCACCTTCGGGTGGCGGGAAGACATCCGCCCCGGCGAGCCGCTGCACACGCGCAAGTTCTGCATGGACGCGGTGTCGCGCCGCAGCGCCGTCACCCTCTACGACTGCCACGGCATGCGCGGGAACCAGCTCTGGGGGTACCGCCAGGTAAGCGGCAGTTCATGGGGCGCTCGCAAACTGCCCGGCTAACTCAAGATTTCCTTTGAAAACGCACTGTTGATTTAAAGTGTGGCCCGGACGTACAAGCCACACGTTCGGCCCGCACATAGGGAGACCTCCGGCAAAGACTAAGGGAAGGACACGCTCTGGCTTTGCTTGTTGTTTGTCCGTCCCTCACAATCGGTTACGACCGAAAATGGCTTTGGGCCAGAGCCCTGGCCACACGCAGGACGGGTCTGCGCGTGACCCGGCGCGCCCCGAGAGAAGGAGCCCGTGTCCAGTGGCTACACACCGGCGCAGCTCTTAAGAACCCCAGGTCGCAACTCGCACGTCAGCACACGCGTTCACTCGTCACTCGTCTCAGACTCACCTGCCTGGGAAGTGTCTGAGTTAAGACAATGACATTTAAACGAATATTTATACATCTATGTAGATATAATTACTGTGACTGCTATACAGAGAGTGACCCATTTATAAGGTGGCCAAAATTCTGCCCAAATGTAGCAAAGAAGGATGTATTTGGGAAATGTAAAAGCTTAAAGACTTACAAAGTCAACAATAATAGAAAAACATCATTCAAAAACAAATGTAGAGTCACGTTTTGAGTTAACAAAATGAAGAGCAACTAGATTACACTGTTTTAAAATATTTTCATTACACTTCCTCTTGACAACTTTTTAGAATACTATACGACATCATCTTCCAACGTCTCTGCTTTTTGAGGCAGGACTTGACTGTCGCTTAGCAAGCACCCCCTAAGCGCCATCCTGTCCCCAAACCCATAGAAGGGCTGGGGCCTCTCCAGCCAGGGGGGAGGTGCCCCCTTTGCCTTTTCTGTGATACACGCCAGCCTGACACGGGCTATGAGGGAAACGAAACACCCCCCACGTTAGTCATGAGCTTGGCTAGCCGGTGGCTGAGGCAGGGTCAACGTCCCCCCAAATCACAGAAGGCCGAAGGGAGGAAGATGTGCAAAGTCGGTAGGGGGACACTGGCCGTGACACTCGTCCCCTCACTTGGGAAGCATTCTGCTTCAGTGGTGGGTGCCGAAAGCTGTACTCACGCAAAGGCGCAGTTGTTAGTAGGTTTATGCCTCACGCTGTCCTCACCCCAGCACCGGACAGACTGGCTGCACATCCGAACAAAGCACACAGCAGCAGCCACAACGCCCTCCTGCAAAACAATTTAAAATCAAAAGAGCTAATTAATAAGAAGATGGTGTCAGATAAAATATGGAGGGTGGAGGGATGGTTGCAATAGGAGAATCTCATTGTTTTCTTTAGAAATGTGTCATAAATGATTGATCTTATCAAACGCATTTGCATTCAGCACGATTCAGCCTGTGTGTGGTGCAATAAAGTAGCGGGATTTTTAATGGTTATATTCTGACCTTAAAGGAGTTACTTTCTGTGCACGTCAATAAAATACCTGGTTTGCCATTTGCCCAGTATGTTGGTGGTCCCTAATGAACAGAACACTTCTCATTACTGTGTATTTATAGCATGACAGACAGGCCACTCAATAATATGCAATTAAGCCAAGAAAATACAGTTGTTTTCATTAGGGAGCTTACAAAAGCTTACAGACAGATAAGACCAACTAATACACAGAGCTCCTGGGGAGGAAAAAACCACAGGCTGCAGTGATTCCAAGACATGACTCTTAGCAGCTTTAACGTTTTAAGTCTTTCCAGGACCCTAAGGGATTTGTGAAAGGAAACCACTAGATGCCACAGTGCTATGGCTCTCTTCTCAGATCTTTCCGTAGCTGGTGGCCCTGCATTACTTAGCGAAAGGTTACACTCACTGTGTATTTATATACAAGCAAGGTATTTATACTTAATCAGGAACATGCCAAAGGCTCAAAATGGAAAGTTTCTGAAATATCTCATCTCGGTTGATGACTCAGCCTATTCAAATGTACCTGCTTTAGAAAATTCCTCTTGTTTTTTCCAGTGGTGATGCCCAAGGCGTAAAAAGCTAATGGGCAAAGAGGAGACTCTCTCTGGGGAGCTGCCTTGTCTATGCAGATGCACTACTTGTCCCTGGGGGCTTGCAACAGCTTGGCGATCTTTTGAGTCTGCTTTGGAGCACCCTTTTTATTAGCATATTCATGAGTCAACCCAGATCCCTAAAACTCTACCAATTGCCTACATGGCTGTGTGGGCCATGCCTAAGCTCCTAAGGTCATCATCATCATCATCACCTGACTGGTAAGGAGGCCCTGAGCTAGTGCTTTGAACACATTGCCTCAAACCTCAGACCCACTCAGGTACTACTGAGTACAATTTACTCAGGAGGAAACTGACACTAGCAGATCTGTGGCAGAGCCATCATTCAAACGCAGGTGAATCTGATTTTCAAGTCTCTACACTTTCCTCTGCCATCCTCTTAAGAAATACGGTCAATATTCCTTAGGAAAGTTCCCCAATTCTTGTTGGATTCTGCACCACTGGTACCAGCCTACCGCTCTCTCCCAGCTCCAGGGAGGTCTCTTGGAGGGACGAGGTGGCCAGGGCCAATGAGCTCGAGTGGGTGAAGGTGTGGTCAGGCCCCGCTCTCTGCTCTCGGCAGCTGTCAGCGTTCAGCTATTTTCAGATGTGGCCTCTGCCACCAGGAAAGAGATGAGCACCCTTAGTCTGTGATAGTTCGGCCGTGCTCAGTTGCGCAGCCGGACCCACAACAGCGGGTACCCAGGGTGAGGAATCCCGGTATTGGCTTCCCTTTACCACCAGGGGGACCCCTGTTACAAGGACAGCGGATTGTTGGAGCAACCTCAGTAAAAATATTTAAGTTATCACCTAACATCCAAAACAAGAAACTGTCTTTCCTCTTCTTCAACCCCCACATCTAACTGGTCACTAAGACATGTCGCCTCCTCCCCCAGCCATCTCCAGAATCCATCCCCTCTTTGTCGTTTCTGTAGCCCCGCCCTGGGGCAGCCCTTTGCATCTTACCCCCGGATTATTGCAAAGGCTTTCGAAAGGGTTGCCCGCCTCCTGTCCTTCCCCTTCCAACCCATATTCCATCCCGACATCAGAGCCGGCGTCCACAAAATCCGGTTGTTGCATTCCTCTGTTGTATAGTTTCACTTGGTTTCTCACCGAATAGAACATAAAGCACCTTCCCCTCTCCGCTCCCATGCTGACCTTTCCAATCTGGTCCGCACAATGGTTGCCTGTCAGGCCTTAGAGTTAGTCAGGCTTAACACACCCCAATGCATCACGAAATTACAACGATTAGTCTTAAATAAGTTATTTTACATCCATGGCTACTTTCCACTTCTTCATCAATGCAATAGGGACAATAATTAAGTGAGATAAACTATGTAAAACTCTAACACAGTTTCTGACCATGTGATCAAATTTCCATCTGTGCGGGTGACAACGCACTTTTTACATTGACAGTCGTGGTGGAGGTATATCCTGATGTACCAGATCACTAAAGCAATCTCTCCTACCCAAAGTTAACTGTTGTTACCCCCCCAAATTTAAGAGCTATCTCCCATGCCATTTTTTAAGTAAACATTTTATTGATATATAACACATGTCTTAATTTGGGTTTCCCCAGATATGTAACCTAAAGTAAGAATGTGAGTGCAAGTGGTTTATTTGGGAAAGGACCCCTAAAAAATCTTCATAGGGAATGGGGAAGTGAAATGGGGAAGGGGTGGGAGTCAACAAAGGTCGCATTATGAAGCAAGTTCCACGGCAAGCAACTGGAGCTCAGTCCTACCGAAGAGCCCTGGAAATGGTGTAGAACCGCAGGCCCCAGCCCCCGCCCACGGCCCGGTACCCTTTGCAGCCTGTTAGGAAAACCCATGCAACGGGTCCCTGATGCCAAAAAGGTTGGGGGTCGCTGGTAGAACACACATCAGAGAGCAAGAGTTGGGGTATTTCTACACCACTGTAGTCAATCTGAGGTTAGGATTAGCTCCTGAAGGGAGTTTATCCTCTGACACCTCTAACCTGCTGCTGTTACAGACAGAGCTATTCTTGAGGCCAGAGGACGTCCTTAGCAGGGAGATGCAGCGGCCAAGTAGCTGGAGATTGGCCCATGGCGGGCCTGGAGGGCTGTGGGCAGGACACAGACGTCGCGTGACAATCCAGTGGCTCCATGCCCTCACCAACACTTGGCATTGTCAGTTTCTGTTTCTCTTTTTATTCTGTGATTATAAAGTGATATGATGTGTTTGTTCACCATTTGGATATCTTCGTGAAGGATCTGCTCGAGTCTTTTGACCATTTTTAAACATGGGTTGTCTGCCTTTTTCTTGCAGATTTTTAGGGATTTTTTAAGTATGTCTAGGTACAAGGGCTTTGTTGTGTATGTACTGCAACATCTTACTCTGGTCAGCATCTTGCCTTTTTTCTCTCGACTGGAGTGTCTTAAGGAAAAGTTGTTGTTTATGATTAGCGGTTTTTTATGTTCTGTTTAGGAAATCCTGGCCTACACCAAAGTCATGAAGATAGTCTTCTAAGTCATCTTTGAGAACTTTGTTGTTTAATATTCTACATTTTGGTATATAATTCCCCGAAAGATTTCTATGCATGTAATGTAAGATATGGGTTGATTTGTGTATATGTATAGAGAGAAAGAAATAGAAGATGCAATCGATCAATCACCATTATTTAAAAGAACATTTTTCCCCACTGTACTGAAGCGGCACTTTTTTTGCAAGGCACGAGAACTTATGTACACTGGTCTGTTGTTGAATTCTCAAGTTTTTACCATCTGACTAAATAGTCTTAGCCATGCAAAAAGTAAGCTAATAGAAATAAACTAACTTAAACCTAGTAAGGGGTATAAACAAAAACCCACAGCCACCATCAGTCTTTGTGGTAAACGTTACAGCTTTCCTGCAGAGACCCCGAATAAAATAGAATGTTAGCTACAATTGTTTCTATTCAACCTTGTACAGGATATCCTAGTCAGTGTAATCAGGCAAGATAAAAAACTTCAAGTTATAAGAATTATAAAGGAAGAAATAGAGCTGTATAGTCACAGATGACATGTTTTGGTATTTGGAAAATCCAAAAGACTATGCAGCTAAACTATTAAAAAATTAATAAATGCACTTAGTATAGCCCTAAGATGAAAATCAATTATCTGTATATTAGCAACAAAAAATAGGGAAAATGAAATTTAAAAATTATTTCATTTGGTCACCATGAAAAGCATCAAATAACCAGTGGAGTTATCTATTTCACAAAAGATGTGCAAGACCTTTATGCAGAGAATTACAGAACATCACCAAAGAATTTTTAAAAATATAAAGGTATCTATCATGTTCCAGGATTATAAGACTCAATAGTCTGAAGATGTCAGTTTTCAAATTGACCTACACTTTTAACGCCAAATCCAATCAAATCCTAGCAGGTTTATTGGTGGAAATTGATAAACTGATCCCAAAATTTATATGAAAGTGAAAGGGCCAAAAATAGCCCAGATAATCTTAAAGAAGGAAAAAATACCAAATATTAAACATTATACAAGCACCAAGTATCCAGACATCATGAAGGTGCATTATTAAGGCAATGTGCTATTGGTATAAGGCTGGACTGACTGAGGCTCTCTAGAAGGCGAGGGCTGGGTATCGGTATTTTTTGCAAGCTCCCATGAGGGTCTAAGAGGCAGTCAGATGGAGAACCACTTTTCTAGCTCGAAGTTTTACCTACTTTCGTTAACCTGCCCCTCCCTTCTGCTCCAGTTGGAATTTGCCCCCACCTGTACTTCTAGACCATTCTGTTTCCTCCTTTGTACTCGTAACATTGTATTATACAGAGTTTCTCCTCACAGGAACTTTTTAAAACATTTCTATATGGGCTGCCTAACAACTGCTATATGAGGCTCCTGAATAAGCATTCGCTGATCAGCTCAATGAACCACTGGGGACAATTACTGACATGAACTCCTTCTTCACGAACCCCAACCTGTGCTGGATAAAACTTAACACATTGCTTTGTCTCAAAACCACATACACAACCTCTCCAAGGAGAAAAAGTAAAAAAGACTCTAAAATACTTTTCTTAGTTGCTCTCTGGGGTGTTTTTATAGTTTAACTTCCACGAGAAAGGACTTGAAAATAGCATCAAACAGGAAGTACAGGTAAGAAAGCACCTGCCAGGCTAAATTGATAACAATGCACCAGGCCCATTAGTTTAAAAAGTGAGTGGGTGGAATCCTTGTCATGTGCCTGCATGTGACTGTTTATTGTAACCTGTGATATGTGCCAGGGCTGTCACCCCTCAACTCACAAAGTGGGGATGTGTTGTTCCACAGAGATTCAGACAGAAAGCCACAAGGTTGTCATTTTAAGTCATTCTGGTGAGGCACTGATTCAGGAGGACGAAAAGTGAGGAAAGCATATCATGTTCAACTACAAAGGCGCGTAATGAAACTTTGGTTCTGGTGTACGAAATCCCTACAGAATCCCAGACTGGCAGTCAGGCTCGGGCAGTCGTACTCTCCCAGCTCAGCTCATTCATTTCTGGACAGTCCCAACTGTTAGAAAGTTCTTCCCTGGCCTTTGGTACCACGCAGATTAAGTTTAATCTGTTTTACTTAAGACGGATCTCAAATATTTAACAATGCTTGCCTGGACTTTAATCTTTACTTCCAATTAAGTGGCCCAGCTTCCTGCCACTGTTCTTCAAATGCCTTCATTGGGATCTACGTCAATTTCTTGGACACTCATTGCTAACGCACTCCGGTTAGTCCTAGAGTAGCCTGGTGCTTGCACCGTGGAACACGGTGTCCTTGCTTTGCTGAACCACAGCTGAGCCAAAGAAAGTCAGAGGAGTTTCTGGCACCCTTTGTTGTGAGCCACGTTGCTCTTAATTTAGCATGAGTTCATGGATTTTCTGCCTTAACTTCACATACTTGGCTTCTTAATGAGCATTCAGTATTTAAAAAAAACCAAAAAACAATCTTTGTCTCTTGTTCTGCTACACAGACACAGTTTTATACCTGTCTAGTTCATCTTTCATAGTCCTGTGGCTACCCATCTGTTTCTAGTAAATTCTACCGTATTTACCCCAACCTGGGTTCTGATTCTTCAATCCAACTTACTAGCAATTGAACTAGTTTTGTTCCACCCACAGTCCAGAACTGAGCCCCCTGTCATATGACAGAGGTGACAGTGGTGCATTAATGGGCATTATTGGGAGGCAGTTCCTCAAGCAGACACAAGTTCACCGAATGGTAGCATCTTCTAGGCCACCCTTCCCCAGCTTGCCCGTAAGAAAACAAGAATGGACATTTTAAACATCTTACTGAAAACCATATGCACAATGTCTTCAGTGTCCCACTCTTCGTAGCAGAAGACCTAAGTCACTCTACCTAAGAAATCGTGCTCCTTCTGCAGAATGTTTCAGTTCAAATTGACAGCTGAGCTACCTTGTCACAGAAGAGTGAGGTTAACTCCCCGGAGGGCTGTGCGTGCCCCCCAGTGAAGAATTCAGTAAGCGTGCTGTGTGCCCATTCTGTCTGCATCTGTGCGTCTGAGCCAGCTGCATCACTTAGTTGTCACAACCTTCTGACTTCTGCCGTTTTGACTCAGCAGTATTACTACTGGCTCCCATCCTACCTAACATATGACTGCCCTTCTCTGGTCACGCAGACGTAGAAAGGCTCTGTCAGGACTAACTCAGGCCTTTTCTTGCATAAAGATGAAGTCTTCCTGAATTGAATGCCTGCCAAGATTTAGACTGTCACACCAAAAAAAAAAAAATCTTGGTGACAGGAACTATGAACAATTTAAATGAATGTTTGCTGATGGGGCAATTTTCCCTGGTGTGGGCCGAGCAGGAGCGCTCTCTGGCTCAGCTGAGAAGGAGGGTACAGTGTATCTCAGAGGATGAAGGTACAGGCTCTGGGTCCTGCATGATCATTGGCTCCACTCTGGGGACTGGCTCTCACACCTTGAGAAACTTCCTTACTATGAATTTCCGTTTCCTCATTTATAAAATGGGGATAGTATAATAATAGTATCTAATTTAGCAAGTTATTCTGATGACTAAATAAAATTTATTTATGTGTTTATTTTTATTTCAGAATATAATGGGGCTTACAAATGTTTTGGTTGCATGAATTGCTTTGGTATAGTTTGAGTCAAAGTTATAAGTGTGTCCCTCACCCAGATAGTGGGCACTGTACCCATTAGGTGTGAACTTATCCATCCCTCTTTTCCCCTCCCACCTGCCTGATATCCTTTGAATTTTACTACCATATGTACACATGAGTGTTGATCATTTAGTTCCAATTTAAGAGTGAGTACATGTGGTGTTTGTTTTTCCCTTCTTGCAATACCTCACTTAGGAGTATGGTCTCCAGTTCCATGCGGGTTGTTACAAAAGGTATTAGTTCACCATTTTTTATGGCTGAGTAGAACTCCCTGGTATACATATGCCACATTTTATTAATCCACTCATGTATCGATACGCACTTGGGTCGTTTCCACATCTTTGTGATTGTGAATTGTGCTGCTGTAAACACTTGAATACAAGTGTCGGACCTACCATTTGATCCAGCAATCCCACTACTGGGTATTTACTCAAAGGAAAAAAAGACATTTTATATATGTATAAAGAAGATACTAAATAAAATTTAAATGCACCTAGAGGTTGGCACATAAAAAGAGTTCAATTAATGTTAACTATTACTATCCCATGTGTTTGACAAGATATCTTCTGATTTGATTTTAACTCTCCACGTGGATTTACATACAGGAAAAGATGGGCTAACTAGTCATTTCCATATTATTCATTTCTTTACTATTTTATTTAGCTATAGCTGAATATTAGAATGAAAATTTCATGAGAGCAGGGATTTTTCTCTGCTGTCTTTCATTCGGTACGCCAGCACCTAAAACGCTGTGTGGTGCATAGCAGGTGCTTACTCAGTATTTGTCTAGTGAATGAATAACTGAATCTGGCTTCCTGCTTGTCCACATGCACTGTGTCTTCTGGTTGCTTAGGTGGTTCAGGTAGGAAAAAATGAGAAAATCTGGGTAGAATACTTAGCTCTGCCTGACGCACAGATACACACCCGATAAACAGTAGCTCTTATGTTCACATGACTCCCCACAGGTTTACTGAGGGGAGATAAAGAGACAGGGACAGATGGAAACGAGATATGAAACATATGGGTTTTCTCTGCTTAGAGAGCTTTCAGGCTAGGGGAGGCAGACAAATAACTACTTAAATAAATAAAGTGTCTAGGATACCAGAAGAACATAGAACACTGAGCACCATCCAGGTCGGAAGGGCAGGGAAGGCTTCTCTGACAAACTAACTTTTAAATGGAGACCTACAAGACGAGTCAGAAGTAGACAGGTGAAGAAAGTGATAGAGAAAAAGATCCCAGGCATACAGATCAACTTGTGCAAAGGCCCTGAGGCAGGCAAGATCTTGATTTTCTCGGAAGAACAGAGAGAAGCCAGTTGACATGCAGGAATGTGAAGGAAAATGGCGAACTGAAAGGTAAGGCCAGACGTCTGGCGGGGCAGGTCAGCACAAGACCTCGGGACCATGCTAGTTCAGCTTACAGAGTGGGAAGTCTCTGAATGGCTGGAAGAGCAGGGATCTAACACATCAGAACAGATTTTTTAATGATCCTGGCTGCTCTGTGGAGACTTGAGGGTAGGTCATGCACGTCTTTGCCTGTAGCCCAAAAGAGCCGGGGAAAGGCGCAGAAGGATTTGCAGTTTGCCGCAGCCGGCCCATCTCAGCACGCGCCTGGACTCCGCCGGGGCATGGAGCAGCATTCTTTCTGACCAGCTAAATTAACCACTGATGGGAGGAGACCAATTTTCTCCTCCTGCGAGGAATTCTAGCTGTCAGAGAAGGCTGCTTTGTCCCTTTTATGCCTATCAAGGTGTGATTTGCACTCTCCCGGATGCCAACAGTAAAAATAGGCAGCAAAAGCCCACCTAACTTGTCCTCTTTCTAGAGAGCTCAAAGAGTAGTCATGTATCAGCCGCCTCCTTCTGCACAGTCCTAAGAGGTGGGAAAGCAGATCTTTTAATACTTGTCTCTTCCCACTCTCCACCTCCCCATCCCCTCACTGCGCAGACGGCAAACCTGAGTCACTGTCAGACAGAGTGACCATCGAAGATCATTGTCAGAGATGATGCCGGGAGTGAAACTAGTCACATAATTCCAAACCTGCATTCTCTCATATCCATATTAGGCACAAATGATACTGAACATGAAGGAGGGTTTTGCTGGGTTTTTCGTTTGTTTGTTTGTTTTTGAGACAGGTCTTGCTCTCTGGCCCTAGGTTAGAGTGCAGTGGCATCAGCCTTGCTCACAGCAAGCTCAAACTCCTGGGCTCAAGCAATCCTCCTGCCTCAGCCTCCTGAGTAGCTGGGACTACAGACATGCTCCACCATGCCCAGCTGATTTTTTCTATATACTTTTAGTTCTCCAGCTAATTTCTTTCCATTTTTTTAGTAGAGATGCGATCTCGCTCTTGCTCAGGCTGGTCTTGAACTCCTGAGCTCAAGGGATCCTCCCACCTTGGCCTCCCAGAGTGCCAGGACTACAGGCGTGATCCACCCACCCAGCGAATATGTAGGAGTTCTCCCTTACAGAAGCATCCTTTTTCAATCTATATTCTCTTATAATTAATTTTTCTACTGACATGGAAATAAATAGAGAGTAACTGGCTTCTCCCACTTGACATAGAGGAGCTATCCTGAGATCCAGTCTCTATCCAACTGCTTACTGGGGATCAACAAGCTCGACATCCCTTTAGCATCTCTAGCTCATCAGACCCGAAACAGGAATCACCTCATTCCCCCCCCCCCAATCCTGTCCTTCTTTCTGCATTTCTTGCCTCAGTACCGCCTTCCCTCCAGTTGCCAACCCACCCCTTCCCCACCTCAGCTCCCACGTGCCACTCATCAGAACCCACGCACTCGACTTCCCAAACGTCCCTCGGAGAGATCACCCCCTGGCTCACCCCCAACCATCCCCATTGGCTCCGTTTTTGCGTCAGCTGCGCCTGTGCTCTCTCTCGGCAGCCCGGCGCCTCCTTCCCCCACTCCCGCCGCTCCCCGACACTCTAGCTCCAGAGCCCGCCACCCCGACTGCTCCCCGCATTGCACGAGAAGTCGAGCCTCCGCACTGCACCCCAGGGCCTTCGTGACGTGGCCCTGCCCGCCTCTCGGCTGCCACTGTCCGGAACGCTCCTCAGGCTCCAGCCGCGCCAGATGGCACGCTGGTCTCCTGCACACGACGCGGCTTCGTCGCCACTGGCTCATCTCCTGCTGCTCCCCCCTGCCCGGCCTCCTCACTGGGCCTCCCACCACCAGCGTGCAGGGGCGGGTCCCTGCGTCTGGAACCCTGTTCACCTATACATTCGCACGGCTAATCCCCTTCCCTTCCTCGCGACTGCCCAAATGTCACCTCCTCCGTGAGGCTCACCCCGGCCACTCTATTTAAATCTGCACGCGGGCGCCGCACCTGGCGCTCCAGGGCCTCCCGACTTTCTCAGTTGTTTTCCTGCCCCCTCTGAGCAGGCTGCACCTTTGCCTATCACATGCCTAGTGCGTTGCCTGCGCCCCACGCCCATCCCCACCCCCACCTCCAGCTCAGAAGCCCCAGGAGAGCAGGGAGTTGTCTCCTTAAGCTCATCAATATGTTCCCAGCACGTAAAACAGCGCCTGGCAAAGAGTAAGTGCCCAACACGTTTTGTGTTGAATAAATAGAATGCATAAACCTACATGTTATTTCACATTTGTTTCTCAAGTATTCTCCCCTGTGTCTGAAATAACCTAATTCATCCCGTTCACCCTCATCTACAATCCCATTGACCTTTTACTTGGTTACCTGTTGGTCTCCCCCACTTCTTGGGTCAAAGGATGCATCCTAGGTTACCTACCTATGCCTGTCTCCTAATACACACCAGCAAATAAAGGGCACTTAGTAAATATATGTTGAACTCAACTGACCTGAATAATGTGTCCTAGGCAAAGGGCCTAAGCACCTTCGGACCTGACCAGAATTACACAGAAGAGCTCATTTCTGAGCCATAGGTCACCTTGGTTCCGTAAGTCCTTTTGCTTAAACTAGGAGGTACTATGGCATCAATTTGGATAACCAGTAGAGGCAGAGGCGACTTTTTGCAAGTTCTATTTTGCTAGGATTTTAGAAAACACAATTTGGTGTTGAATAGCTGGTCTCAGACCAGATGGTTGATATATTAGGATTTTATAACTGGGGATACTCCTCGACTAACAAAAAAGCAGGGTAAAGGAAGGCGTCACTCGGGTACTGACTTACACGCAGGACAACGTGCAACGATCTCACATATACTCACTCGTTTTTATCCTCAAAACAAACTTGCGAGGCATGTTACCATCCCTGTTTCATAAACAAGTAAGCCGAGGTTCAGAGACTTAAATAACTTGTCCAAATTCCCATAGCAAGTGAGTGGAAGGACTGGAATTTGACAAATCCCCTATAGCCGCAAATCCCAAGCACTTTCCCCAGCCCCACGCTGCCTCACCTCCCCCCACGTGGTAGCCCTAGTCTCAGAATCCACGTCCTATCCGTCCTGAACTCACCCACCTATTTTACTGTCTTTGCATCTTTGGTGCGTTTGGTTCTTCTACAGCCCTAGCACGGTGTGGAATGTTTTCTGTAACTCACTTGTTCTGTCAAAGTTCAGGCCCTATGTAAGTACGAAACCTAATAAATTTAGTGCAGACTTGCGATGCCAGACAGTGTCTCACAGGTGCCAACCAAGTCCACAGGACCTCTTTGAAGACGAGTCCCTTCAATGAGCTCCCTGAGAAGTGCCACCCACGACGTTCAGCGTGGATGGAGTGTCCGGGACCCGGCATTGATTAAGGAGGGTAGTTCAGTCATCCTGGACCGGAACTTTTGCATTTCCTGCTCCAGAATTTCTAATTTTCTTAGGCAAAACAAAACAAAAACAAGGAGCAGACATCCAGGGAAGGTGGGAGGGGTGAAGCCAAATGCAGTGCCCCGTGTGAACGGCCAGACCATAGCTCTGCCTTCCCTCAGGACTGCACGAAGAACAATCTAGTTAAAAGCAAAGAAAGAACAGCTTCTGTCGTCTATTAAGGAGGATTGTTTTGGAACAGCAGCCTCGCCAAAGCACTCGGAAGTCTGCTCCACAGACAAAACAAATTCAGTTCTGTTGGAGCCGTTGCTGTCGTGACCGCTGGGACAAAGGACAGAGGAGTGAAGGGCTGGCACAGAGCAGGAGACCACATTCAAGAAACAATTACTCCATCCACTGACTTAATTCCAGCCAGGAAAGGCATCAGGAAAGACACTTAGTGATTCAAAAGCTTGGCTAAGTAGAAACATAAAGATGGCAATTATGTAGTCCCCAAGGTCAACAGGGAAAATTGTGTGCTCTGGTGGAGGTGGAGGAAGCTCCCAGAAGCCTCACCTCTGGGACCCGCTGGACACCCCCAAGACAAGGGTGAGCAGAGCTCGGCCTGTAACCGGGGAACAGTCAGTCTGTCGATCGCTGAATACCATGGATGGTCTCCAGTTTGACACCCTGTCACTTGCTTCTGTCACCAGTGAGCCTTGGAATAAAATGTTCATTCAATTTTATGTCTGGGAGAGGCTTCAGAGATGTATCCAATCCACCCCCTCATTTTACTGATGCAGCTTCTCAGGCATAAACTGTAGGGAATTCAATTTTTCAGCTTTTATGAGAATGTGAAGTCCAAGTGCAGAAAACATACTCAGGACTGTTCAGGGAGGTGCTGAGTTTTCATACCTTGCCTGGTTGCCCCGTGAGTGTATACCTGTGTCTGCCAGAGCGTGTGTTCCGAGACTGGATTTGGAAAAATATGATCACCTTAAGGCTCGGAAAATAATGGCCAGAAAATTCAAAATGTTCGTAAAATCTGGTTTGGCTTTTGCATGCAAGCTGAGGTATATAAGCTGGGGAAGAAAGAGAGTAGAAATTTGTTCTACTCCTTTTCTCATTTTTTAGCTTTTATGGAAATATATGTTTTGAGGGAGAAACTGAGCATCTGGAGGTTCCAGATGAGTTCTTGGTAAAAGTAAAAACAGGAAGAAATACAGATAGTGATGAGGGAGAAGGGGCGCATGTACACGAAACACGGTGAATTTGAATTTAGCAGGTTATATCTAGGGCCATCCCACCCTGAACGTGCCTGATCTTGGAAGCTAAGCAGGGTCGGGCCTGGTAGTGCTTGGATGGGAGAATTAAGCAGGTCACCAAGAATTTTCATGAACACAACAGCTCTCATGAATATAAGAATGCTCTTTGAACTACCATTGGATCCAGCAATCCCGCTACTGGTTATCTATTCAAGAAATTGTTATATAAAAAAGATACCTGCACGCATATGTTTACTATTCACAATAGTAAAGAGATGGAATCAACCTAAGTGTCCATCAGTGATAAGTAGATAAAGAAAACGTGACATAGAGATAGATATATACAGTGAAATACTACTCGGCCATAAAAAAGAATAAAACCATGTCTTCTGCAGCAACATGGATGAAGCTGGAGGCCGCTGTCCTAAGTGAAACAACTCAGACACAGAAATTCAAATCCCACATGTTCTCACTTACAAGTAGGAGCTAAACATCATGCACACAGGGACAGAGTGTGAAATAATAGTCTCTGGAGACTCAGAAGAGTGGGAGGGTGGTATGGGGGTGAAAGATGAGAAATTACTTAATGGGCACAACTATTCGGGTAACCATCGGGTTACCCAAACACCCAGACTTCACTACTACACAATGTGTCCATGTAACAAAACTAAACTGTATCCCTTAAATTTATACAAATTAAACAAAGAAGAAGAATGCTCTTTGAAAATCCGATCTAAATATATTAGGTCCGTGTAGCATAGCTGGTGGTTGGGGCTGGGGGCGGAGTGCGGGAGACCCCGGGAAGCAAAGGGGAGTTCGTCAAGGAGCCTGCCGCCTTGGGAGCCCTGCGGCCGTGAGAAGGGACCGGTGACGGCGAGCATGCCGGACCCCAAGGAAGAAGGCACCTGTGGAGTGAGCTGCGGGCACAGCCTCCTTCCTCCAGGAGCCTGCTTCCTCCACCCAGAGGAGGACGGAGTTTCTGAGAGCTTCCCCTGGGGGCAGACATGGTGGAGTTAATGAAGCAGCTGGGGGAGAAAGCGGGAAGCAACCTCAGGAGCCCTCTGTGTGTAAGGAAAGAAAAATCCACAGCGAGCTCAGGACACTCAGCCTTCGAACAGAGCAGAAGAGAATAGTGAGCCTTTGTCTTAGCGTGGCCCACTGTTTACACTGAAAATAGAAACAGGCAAATTAAACTGCCTGCGGGTTGCCTTCCTCCTTCCTTCTTCTTTCTTCCTTGGTGCAGTGCTTACCTATGCAAACATCCGGATCCTAAAAGGACATTAAATATTGGTTGACGGAGTCTTATAATCCGGGAGCAACCCAGAAATGTTTACAAAGCATGCCTGAGAAACTCTTAATTCTAAAAGCATTGCATGTATGGCATTTCTCAGTTGGAAAGGGAACCGGAACCTCTAAACATTTCCTAAGCTAAATAATAAAACATTACTTGATCCTAAAATTTTTAAGCAGTGATTTGGGGATATCTTCTCATACCACTGGCACTTTTTAAAAGCATACATAACATAAGAGAGAGAATGTATTACTCGTTAAGGGAAGATCTTTTTCTAGACCATTACCTCCCCACAATAAAGAGGGGTAAGGAACTTGCTGGCACCTTTGGTTCACTGAGCTGTTATCTAACCATGTAACTAGGGGCTGTTTTCTTAAATGCATGTTGCTGCCTCCGTTTTGCAGAAAGGATGAGAACTGCACCGCTAGAACAGCTGTGACATCAATAAAGGGGTTGAAAAGAGACTGACGTGGCACAACTAGCAAATTTGAGTTTGTACCGTCAGCTATTGTTGCCTGTGTGTCACTTGTCCCCATCCGCACAGTCTTCCTCTGAAGAGGGCAGCTGAACACCCAGTACAGTTCCTTCCTATTTCTTCTGTATTTCCCTTTCCCATTCGAGGTTCCATGTGAGGAAATTATGACCTTTCTAGTCACGTGTGTATGTGTGGGTATTGTTTACCATGGACTTACGGTTTTTTGTGTACGCGTTTCTCCCCGAGTAGCTACATTATTAGCCACTTGACAAGCAACCCCATACACTTAGTGTCTTCAAAATCCACGCATAGTGCAAAAGGCTCGCCACAGAGCAGGAAATGAACGGATTGCTTTTCTAAAAAATGAATGAGTGATTGAATGAATGAATGAATTTTTGTCTCTGGTTGAACCTGCCGGGAGGCCCCACGTCATGCCAGTGGATCCTAGAAAATCGTGTTTCACGTTGGCAGCTCTACCTGCTACTGTTCGATTTGGGGGCAGGTCCATTTCTACAGTGGGTATATACTGACATAGAGACAGGAACATTTCACTTCTGTATATTTCGGGCTCTAATCATTCGCTACGGATTACATCAGTCTTGTCTTTTCTTTCTGATTCCTCCAGGACAGAACATTATTTCATCCTGTGAGCAACAGCTGTGTGGATTGCAGCCCCGCAGAGAAGAAGATTTTCATGGCCAGATGTGACCCTCTATCTGAGACTCAGCAGTGGGTTTTCGAACACGTTAATATGACTGTTTTAGAAAAATTTAATCACCATGCCAGCTCCTAGAGAGAAAGAAGGAAGAAAGAAAGAGTGATTACCTACAGATTCTAAACTAAATTGTAGCCAGTATCTGGGTCGAAGGAGTCAGGAATAACATTTCCTAGATCCAGGAAGGCTGGTTTAAAGAATTGCAAATGCCGTGTCAAAGTAGGTTGTCTTGAAGAGCTTCCTGCATCTGAAGAACTTGGCTGAGAACCTCGCCAGCTGCTTCTGAGAACTCGAGACTAGCAGTTCCCTTGCTGGCCAAGGGCAAAGATTATTTAGGGACTTTTCAAAACAACTGCTGAGTTAATAAATCCTAGCATTTCTCAGGTCAAATCCTGCAGTAGTGAGTAGCTATGAATGGATCCTACTAATCGGGTGGGGAGGGGGGTGGAGACAGAGTGCATGACTGCTCTGGCCACCTGAGGACACCACGGGTTTAGAAAGAGCCACGCGTAAGGGGTGAGCTGTACTCTTTGGTGCCATTCTCTAAGGATGGGTTAAGCAGGTTGAACCCTTAAAAGTGCTGCAGATGATTTTAGAGTGCTCATACCTTTTCGTTTTCTTTTGTTTTGTTTTTAAATGAAGGTGCAATATCCAATGTTAAGACTTAAATTACATAATGAAATGGACTTCCAGTGTTCCCATTATTTCGTTTACATTTGCCATTTTCCTTTCAGAGCAAAGGTTACTTACCGTCCGTGAGCCTTTATGCTCCGTAAACCGGCTGAATTTCTAATGCAGTGCCCTTCTACGAATCCAGTTAGAAACAAAAACAAAAAAGGATGCTACCGAGTTACTCCAAAGAAAGATTTCACAGAAGCAGCAAAACTATATAAGATTTAGGAGAGAGATTTCCCTAGGAAATCAATTTTTACTTTTCTATTATTTTTAGAATTTTAAAAATCTGATGTTTGTCCAGTCATAATTTTTCTTAAAGAAGGAAATGGAGTGAGGTTGATGTCATTTCTTTAGGAGATTCTTAAACCCAAATAAATCAACACTCCAAGTGACGTGTGAAAACGGCTTGGTTCACTTCAACTGTTTATTCAGTGCTGGGAACTTAGAAGTGGCTTTATTTATTTATCTGTTTGGGTTTTGTTTTTTATTTTTGTTTTGGTTCTTTTGTATTGTCGATATTAATGATGTTATTTTATTTAGAAGCTCATAAAAGGAATTATCATTAATAAAGAGCTTTTGACACCATTGTCTGTTACTGGGACAATATTTCAAGGGTGAAGAAAGGAATCATTCAGAAACTAAATGGAACATTTAATCCTTAGTACCATTATTTACTTTTCAGCAATGATGGGTTGGAGGAAGACTATACAGGTATCAAGGTGGGTCTATAGAAGGCGGGATCGTGTTCATTATATATTTCTAGAGTTTTTTTCGGGTACAAAAATGTTTTTACTTTGCTTTTGTTGTTTTTCTTTTAACTTGGTTTTCCTGTTAATAACAATTTATATAACATCTTGGATACAGAGCATTGAATTTTAGACCTGGGAGGACTCATAGGATCCAGTCTCTTTGTTTTTTCAGATAAATAACAAAAGCCCAGAGAGGCCAATTTCTGGCAGGGCTGATGTTCTTCTGACAGCTGGTCCTGCAATTTCTCTCCTGTGCTGTGTTGCCCCACTGTGTTACTCAAGCGGGTTCTGGAAATTACTCTGATTTAACTCGAAATTTTGAGTCATTAGATGGAAATATTATGCCTCCCTGCGACTCCCCACAAAAGTAGAATTTATGTGCAGAAACTTTAATACAGTATAGGCAACCTCTTCTTGTAAATGTTCATGATTTTGTTCTCTCCTCAAAACCTAATCAAAACGTCCAGTTAAACTACACTGCTAATAGCTAGGGAAGAGTTATTTCATTATCTTTACTGATTTGTCAAGCATTCTTTTGAAGGGCATTTAAAAAAAAAAAAAAAGACTGTCAGAGAGATATTTCACGTAGGTCAAGAGATGGTGAAGCATTCGAGATGCATAGTGGAGAAAATCAATAGTGAGAAATTAACCTGTGCGTTAAACAACTCCAGAGAGTGGGTGAAGATTTATCTCAAGTGTTCAGAGAGCAATCTGGTTGCAGAACTAGATGAGCCTATAAAAATTCACATTGTGTCATTAAACAGTTGACTGCTATTTACAATGCTACCTAAGAGACAGCCCTGGGTTCTGTACCCTGGAAAGCCCAGGTTTGCAATGATCTCTTTGGGTGCTATGATCTTGGGACACTGGCCATAGCAGGTGGGCATTGTCCTGGAGAAAGCCTCAATATATCACATCATTTCAGTGTGACGCGCAAGGACCAACCGAGATCGGCCTCCTGATCTCCGAGTATAATATAAGAAATTAACATTTTTAAAAAACTTAAGGGAAGATTGAGACATTAAAGCCAAAATTAAAACTTCAAGCTGTCAAGCAATCATTAAATGTGTGCAAATGGGAATTAATAGGAAAAATGAAGCCTAGAGAATCTCCTGCTAAGCCAAAGGGCGGATGCGGCCGACAAGCACCTTAGGGAGGCGTTTCCCGCACTTCTGAAGGTTGAGCCTCTGCTTACCTGAAACCCCACCACCACCATCCTGAACGGGGTAAAGCTGTGTATTAATATGTTTGTATTTTTGTTTGCCAAAGGAGACTGGACAGTGCTCGGAAAGATCCTCTTTCCCGGAAACAGCAGGATTTGAGGATTGGACAGTAGAATACTGACCTACACTTTTATCAGAATGGGAGGAGAAATCATAAAGTTAATACAGCCTCGGAAATTGCTACTTCTCCATAATAAGAAATGCTTTTGCCAGAAGTTAGAATAAGGCTAATTTTTAAAATTCCTCTTGAGTAGAAAAAGAATATAGCACAGAGAAAAAACTGTGCTATAAAACATTTATGAACTAAATGCAGGATTTACATTTTTTCCAAGGCTGGATTAATACCATGGCGATAACTGGCTTCTATGTCTACTGCCATTTAAAAATAGTAATATCATCACATGACTGTTTTAAAATATATTCACTATATCAGGAAGGCTCAGTGAATAATGCAAGTCCCAGGATTATTTTATGAATTGATAACGTGGAACTTTATGCTGTAAGTGGGTAACCCATAATGATAATGGATTTGCAGTCAGTGAAAGGGGGTGCTGGGCCCATTCTTTTCATGTTTCCTACAAAACTCGAAACTGATGCCAACACTTGACATGGCTTCCTTTAGGGGCAATTATATATTTTAAAAGAAGACAACAGCCAAATAAAAAGTAAGTATCTATTTTGCTCTCACATGAAAACTTCTATTTCAATCTCTTTATAACTATCTCCATAAGGAAACAGCAAAAAGGAACATTTTCTTGGAAAGATTGTGACCACAAAGTTTATGGCAGACCCATCAAAGGAGCCGATGACACTTTGATTATAAAGCCAGCTGTTTAGGGGTCAGGGAGGGTGGCACCTGCCCTCCTGTGTGACATTCCTGGCC
This sequence comes from Lepilemur ruficaudatus, assembly GCA_963574885.1. Taxonomy (NCBI): domain Eukaryota; kingdom Metazoa; phylum Chordata; class Mammalia; order Primates; family Lepilemuridae; genus Lepilemur; species Lepilemur ruficaudatus. Next base: position 1,646 of record CAUYRT010015387.1, on the reverse strand, counting down.
CAGGACTTCACACACCTGAGGACTCAGAAGAGCACTCGTGACAAGGCTACACCAGCTCTGCCTCTGACTTCCTGCCTTGTTACAAAATCTTTCCCAGGGGTAGGCAGTTCCCCGGACCTTCCCCTGGGGGCGGGGGAGGACTAGGTTATATTTTTTCAGAATTTAGAACTATCCTGATAAGATGACATTGTACACATTGACTTGTCCCTAAAGACCCATTTAGTAAAATCTCTTTAGCGTCTTCCCCTGGCAGGAATATATCATAATAAGGCTACGATACACTTCCATTCACAGGTGCTAGAGATACGCTGGAAATGGGGCATTTTGCCTAAGTCATGGGAAGGAATGCCTCAAAGGGAAAATATTTTTCAGTGATTTCCAACAGTTCTGGGAGTGCGTATAAACGGCGAGAGGTAAATCGTGTCCCTGGATACGGGGTGCACACACTCATCCCGTTCACCTCGCCGACAAGCCGTGCCCTTGCCGCCATCACTCTCAGCTGACACCACGAACTGTAATTACTCTCCACGTGTGAAACCGGCTGAGGACACCGAGGCGTGACAAGTGGCCAGTCCTTGCACACCCGGCCGACGTTGGAAGATTGCTCTTTGATTTATGTCTGCAGCCTTTGTTTGCAGCACTGGGAGCCTCGACGCTGGACTGAAGCTTTTATTTGCAGTCACTCATCTCCACGCTGGACGCGCCAGACTGGTGTGTCTGGTCCCGCAGCCTCTCAGCAGACAGCGGCTGGGGCACATGTTTGATTCCGCACTTCAGAGAGGCCTGGAAGCGTCTCTTCCATGCCTCCTGCCTGCGGGTGCCCCCTTCAGCTCACTGCACAGTAGCCTCCTGGGGCTGCTGCAGCCCTCCATCCCCACTCCTGCTCGCTCCAGCAGAGCACCCTGCCTGCCTCGTACAGAAAGCTGGTTGCATTTCAGAAGCTTGTTGACGATTTTATTCTGACTTTGCTCACCTTGAGGGGGTATCAGAGCTGAGCGGCACAGGTGCTGGTTCACCTGTGCTGCTGCGTGCTCCATGTTGTCCTGTGTGGTCATGAACGGTGCCCCCTTTTACTCTTAAAAGTGTCCTAGTTTGGACAGCAAATTATACTGTTGCCCTGTCTATAATCCATCTGGCTGTTTACAATTCCTCTGGGAAAGTTAAAGTGTCTTTTGCTTATTAATATCTATAGTCTACAAGAAATCAGCTAGACTTACCCCTTCCTATCAAACAGGACCAGATAAAACCAGCTTGCTGACAGCTGCCTATTGCATTCACGTGGTTCGTCATAAGGTGCTAACAGAAGCTTCTTAATCGAAAATTCCTAAAGCCACCTAAAACTATCTGCTGAATTAAGACAATTCTAACTTAAATGGGTTTTTTTCCATAATTTAAAAGATTTAAGAAGACAACTGATTTTTTTTTTTTTTTTTTTTGAGACAGAGTCTCACTTTGTTGCCTGGACTAGAGTGCCATGGCATCAACCTAGCTCACAGCAACCTCAAACTCCTGGGCTCAAGCGATCCTTCTGCCTCAGCCTCCCGAGTAGCTGGGACTACAGGCATGCGCCACCATGCCCGGCTAATTTTTTCTATATATTTTTAGTTGGCCAATTAATTTCTTTCCATTTATAGCAGAGACGAGGT
>CAUYRT010015386.1:0-60970 GCA_963574885.1 Lepilemur ruficaudatus | reverse complement strand
GAGCATGGGGTTCCTGAAAACAGTGCTCCTCTAATTCACTTTGTGAAGTTAGTTAGAGCAAGCAGAGCACATGACACCACACCTATGATTGTTCACTGCAGGTAAGAAAGTGATGTTTTTAGAACCTTCTATTAAACACTAGAAATGGTCTTTAAACCCATTAGTCTTTTTATTATTATGATACCATTGATTTTTTTAATAGGATCTTGATATAGAATTGTTCCAGCTTGCAGTTTTCAGATATTTAGAATTTCTAGACACATTAGTATGATTTGTTTTTTAACATGATAGCTCTAAGTCAGTCTTGACCCAAATCTCTTTCACAATTGGAGTTTGGAGATTAGAAGATGTAGAACATGGCATATCTACAACAGGTAAATTCATAGATATGGAAAGTAGAATTGTGATTATTAGCAAAGGAGGAGATGGACAGTTATTTAATTGGTACAGAGCTTCTATTTGGGATGATGAAAAAGTTCTGCAAATGGAGAGTGGTGATGTTTGCACAACGTTGAGAATGTGTTTAATGCCACTGAATTGTATACTTAAAAATAGCAAAAATGGCAAATTCTATGTTATTTATCTTTTACCACAATAAAAACATTTTTAAAAAGTAACAATATCTTTTAATAATTTTTTCTAACAGGAGTATACTATAATTAATATTGTTAAATACTATATGTAAGAAAAGATAAATTTATTCAGTTTTAAACTTTTATTTAGAGGGAAATCTCAATATATAGGCTAAACGATTACACATTTTCTGTATAATTTCTATAATTTCTGAATTTTTAAATTATAAGAGTAATATATAAATTCTTGCTCATTATAAAATACCTAAACAATGTTTAGATTTATAAATCATGTAGAACAAAAAGTACAAGTTTCATTTTTACCCTTCTAACTTAGAATCCTTCCATATACATAAAAATTTTAACATAATAGTATATAGTATAAATAGCACAACAGTCTGCTTCTGAAGTCAGGGATTGCTGTTATGCTGGCATCGTTGATAACTAAAACCTTTAATGGACAGTAGCTGCCTCAGCTTCTCCATGTCTTGCATATACACTACCACTAGCATGAAAGCCATTAAAAAAGAAAAGTATTTTCTCCTTTTTAAGCCTCAAAAAGAGTACAAAAAAATCACACAAAAATTGTGATTTAATAGATAAGAGAGATAAGAAAAAGTATGTTGACATCAATGATCATCTTTATATATTACTTTAAAACTGTCTGCTAAATATTTATCTCCAACCCCAACTTGTCACCTTGACTTTAGAGTTCTACTTTAGCTTCAGTTCAGTGTGACAGTCTGAATGACTAAAGAATTCTGAAAATTTGATGTGTCCCAAACAGAGCACCTGATGCAAACTTGATGCAATCTCCAAACAATCACCCTCCTCCTTATTTTTTCCTATCTTGCTAAACCACAAGTCCCTTCTGCTTGGGTCAGAAGCCCTGGAGTCATCCTTGACTCCTTATTTCCTCTCACATTCCGGCAAATACCCTGATCCCTGGCCACCTGTCACCTCCCTGATCTCCTTAGTCTCCTTTGAACATGCAGAATGTGCTCTCACTTAGATTTGTTCTCATTTTACTTCCTCTGGCCCCCATGGTCCCCTCCCAGATATCCACATGGTATGCTCCCTAACCTTATGCAAGGTTCTTTTCAAACCTTACATTATCAGACAAGCTTTTTGTTGTCCCTATCCCACCCTATCACCCTCTAACTCCTTACCTTGATTCATCTCTTTTCATGGCACTTATTACCACTGGGCACATTCTTTGCCTGTTTATTCACGTACCTTTGTCCTCTAAAATATAAGCTTTGTAAGTGCAGGGACTTTGTTTTGTTCACCCCTATACCCCAGATGCCTAGAACAGTGTTTGGCACTGAAAATATATTAAATGACTGATAATTCTGGGCTTATGTGTGTACATGTTACCATAATCAGTTTTATGTTGTAAGGCCCATAATTTCTAAGATCAAATCATAGGAAATTGCTGATATTTGACTATTTCTTACCTATACAAATAGCAGTTTCATGTGGATGAAAGTAATATTTTTAAGACCAGATGACCTTTCAAATGTTTTTTTTCAGATTGACTTCCTGTTTAACCATATAAATACTTAGGGATCTTGTCTTTCTCATAGGAATTTCTGAATCAATCTTGTGAGGTTTATCAGTTAACAGTTTCTATGGAGCACATGGCTACCCCTTGAGTTTTAAAGTAATTTCTTAAAAGAAGATAGTTTGTCAGTTTTATTATCTATAGGAAGTAAAAACAATTCTAGAGAAAAAAGTGAAAAGGTCACTTGAGAGATAAGTTTTCATCAGGATGCAGAGGAAATGCTATATGGGCTAGATTCTGAATAGCATTGCTACTAAATCAAAGTTTCAATCAAAGTTTCTGGTGTTAAGAATTTTTAATGATTTTTTAAAATCTTCTCTATACTTCTCCATATTATGGAATAAGAGAGTAAGTTCAACTGGTTAAAAAAATAAAAACTCAGAATATTTGATAATGTATTAACAATAATGAACTTGCCCTGTTAGACATTATTGATAACAAAAAAATCCAAAGTAGCTCCAAAGAAAATCTACCTCCAAATAAGAAAAGAAACTGTAAGAATTTATTGCTATCACAGCTCATTATCTTCATCACCATCAACATGAACAACCATTGGCTGCATCATTTTCATGTAATTTCGCTCTTCCTGCAGTGCTGGAGTTGGAAGAACTGGAGTCTTTATAGCTCTGGACCACTTAACACAACACATCAATGACCATGATTTTGTTGATATATATGGACTAGTAGCTGAACTCAGAAGTGAAAGAATGTGCATGGTACAGAACCTGGTAAGATTTCTAAACCTGTACTCACTCGATGTTAGCTCCAGAATTTCTACATGGGCAGTTTTGGTGGTAGCACTCCGGTTGGACATGGGCTTGAAGCTGTATTTGCATAGAGGGCGCTGTCTCTTCCTATATTATAATATTCGGGGAAGGCCACTGATAGATGTCATGAAAGAACGAAAGCCCACATGCCATGGGCACCCTTTAGCACTGTTACTGACTGCTCATCTTAACTTCTTTATACCGATAGGCATGTAGAAAATAATTCGTAACATTTATTTGTCTTTATCATTTAGCAACTTGGGCACTTGAAAATGAATTCAGATCAATTTGTTTTGTAAACATGCTAAAAGTTATAATTGGGAAACCCGTTTAAAATATTGACTGTAATGAGGTTCTATGAATTTCACTTGTCTGTATTTATCCCTATTGCATATCAGTACTAATAATGATTGCGTAACATGTTATCAACTAAATGACTGAGAATTTTTCATTTGTTGTTTTGGTTCATAGGCAAAAAATATATATAAAATATATGTTTTTTAATTTTAAAAAATCACACAGTATAATGGTAATGAGATGAAAAATTCTCTATTGAGTGTCTAGTGGTTTCGAAGTGCTATACTAGATCCTTCACATGTATTATCTTACTTAATCCCAATTTAATCCTTTACTTGTAAAGCAAGGCCAATAAATCAATCCATAGACTAGGTATTATTGGCTCTGCTTTACAAATAGGGAAGCAGATGTTTCAAGAAGTTGAGTGATATTTTGAGGTAATATTACTAATAAGTGTCAGAGCCAACATTCAAACCCTAGTCTAATTATAATATACAAGATGTTCCTATCTGTAGCTTTGGATTGGAGTTTGTGTGCCACACAAATAGAGATTTTCTTGCAGTAAATACACAGATCTGCTGTTAACAGTATCTTCCAAGTTACAGCCAAGAAAATACAAGCAACATCAAAGTTGTTACAGGTATGAGAAAATGGGGTTCTCTGCTAAAACAAATATAAGAAAGAAAGCAAACTGATCTTTAAAGACAGAATTTCTTAGAGCCTTTATAATAATGTACATTGACAATTACAAAGACAGAGCCCTTGTGGGCAGCTTTTCCCAAACTTAAATAACTGGGACTCTCTGAATCCTTTTTAACTCCAAGCTTATGATACCATGTTATGGAACATTAATGTTCTTAGGAAGATGTCGCTCTAGACCAGAGAAATCCAAACTTTTTGGACTGAGCGTCCCTTTCAGGAAAAAGGTTTGAATATTCGACTCCAATACAGATATATATCTATTTTTAAAATACAGTTTGTATAATTATGTAAATTATGAAACGCAAACAAAATAAGAAATTGAAACATGAGATAAAGATCAAATAAGCAGTATTTTGAAAACCTTGCTAACTGCTATGGCTTCATATTACAATTAGAGATTTTGAAAAGAGAAAATACACACATAGGACAAAATACTTGCATTTTGATAGTGGTTTTAAATACATATTTTAAATTAATTAAAATTTTTAAAAAAGTGATCTGGTTTTTTTGTCAGATCTGATTACATTGTTGCTATTTTTACCTCCTGGTATGGCTACAGGTTTATTCTAGGAGTATGAAAACTGTCAGCCCTGCCAATTTCTTGTCATTCATTTAGGCTGGCATGCCTCTTTGTAGGAATCTTTTTTAGCCACTTTAGTTTTATGAAGATTGGTTAGGTAAAACTAAGTAATATAATCTGTATGCATTCCTTTTCATGCTAAAAGGGAATAAATGAGTTTTCAATCTTCCCTCAGGATACTTCAGAAATGGAATATGACATGTGACCAGGGCCAACTTCATAGGTGGGCAAGCTGTGTAGTTTCACAGATCTTCATGCTCAAAAGGGCCCTGCACTTGGTTTAATGTTTGCTGTCACTGTCTTGAAAATCTTCATAAATAAATTTGGAGGAAGGAACTTCACCTTTTGCAGTGGGCCCTGCAAATTACGTAGCTGGTCCTTAGCCAAGGGTCTTATGAGGGTTCCAATATCAATCCAACTATTAACCACTATTAAAATTCATTTTCCTTCAAGTTTTAAGTTAAAAGTCAGGATAACTAGAAAGCTAACATTTTCCTCCCATGCTCCTAGGTGTGCACATGTACACAGGGGATCAGTGCTCTCTAGCTGGCTCTCTTGGGTAAGACAGAGAGTGGAACTGATTGTTTCCATCTAGAGTCTAGAGTCAATTTTCAAATAATAAAAGTTGGAAAAAAATCGCCATGTTCTACAACTTTGTAGAATAGCACTTCATAAAGAATGTGTTCAAGAATGTCTATTAATAATTTTACCCAATTTATTACTCCATATATGTTATAAACTTCATACATTATACGTGTTTAACCAATCAGAGCAAAATGTCGCAGCTTGGGTAGGGGAATGGAAAGCACAAGGTTTTTGAAGTCAGAGAACTGAGGTCAGAATCCAGCTCTGGTAACTGTTGGCTCTGTGGCTTTGTATAAGTAGCCTTTCTGAAATTATTGCTCTTTTGTACAGTAGCTGTGTGACACTTCACAAGTATTTTTTTCAGTATTAAGAAAAAATATCCAAATCATTAATTAATCATTAGTGTCCAGCATGTAGTAAGCATCCAACAAGATTTTGTGGGATTCCCTTCTTGCTGAAGACCAGGCACTTCAAAGTTCTCTTTCATTTACCTTAGCTACCACACATTCAGCCCTGTTAGTGTCTTTTCCCTGTGGGGAAAAAGGGGAAAATGATCACCCTTTGGCTCCACTTCTTACAAACCAGCATTGCCTTGCATAAGAGTGGTTTCTTTCTTTTCTTCCGTTGCACTGAGGAATGATTCCAGCCTCTAAGAAGAATGCTCATGTCTCAGCACTTAACTACAGTAGCCAGGGCAGGGGTAAGGAGGCAGAAACCTCAGCAACATACTGCTACTAAAAGGCACCAGAGAGCGTGGCCCATTCCCAGGAAAGAGCTTTGATCCCTTTCATTGAAAAAACAGTGCCTTCTAGTCCCAGGAGATTTGAAAGCCCTTTCTAAAAGAGAATGCTTTGCAGTAAGATAATATCCTAAACTACTCTTGGTGCCTCAAATATGGGATAATCTGTATTAGTCCCTTTTCTGATCTGGATTCTCTTGAAAATTTACTAGTGTGAACTCACACTAGTAAATTTATATTATAAATTCATAAATTCGTATTATGGAAGGAAAAAAAAACTAATATATTTTGGCTGCCTAGTTTTTTTGCCAGGCATTTTATGTTTAGTCTTTTAATCTCACAATATAGAGATCCCCCATATGACGAAATTGAGCATTAGAAAAAGCTTAATTCTTTTCTTTTTCATGTGCACATATGGAAGTAACGCTTGGGTGTCAGGCAGGTGGGAGGGGGAAGAGGGAGTGGGTAAATTCACACCTAATGAGTGCAGTGTGCACTGTCTGGAGGATGGGCACACTCGTAACTCTGACATGGGCGGTACGAAGGCAATATATGTAACCAGAGCGTTTGTAATATTATGAAATTAAAAAAAATAAACTTAATTCTTAAGGTAACATGGCTAACTAGGGTGGAAACTGGGATTGAACTTTTTTCGCAACACTACACTGCCTCCTTGGCAATCACACACAATGGCAGAGGGACCTTGGATCCTGTAGGACCATCTGGGGGAGCTCAGCCTTCTCTGCTGGCAAAGTTTACACTCATCATTCTTTCCAATGGGGAAGATGAGATCAGGACAGTCAGAAGCTTCACTTATCAAATGTGACTTCAAATTCAAATGCCTTAAAAAAATAGAACTCATGTATTTATTTTCAAAGAAATTATATTGTGTCAACATATGTCTGCCAATAATGTTATTCATTTTGTCACATACGTTTGACAATACTCTTTTGGAGATTACCTTGAGAAGTAGCTTGCTAGCAATTTCAGTAGAATTTTTACTACTTTATAACAACACTTCATTTCTCACCAAAATTGAATTTTGTAAACTAGATCATCTGCCTCACTTACGTAACTTGACCTCTCATGACTTTGAATGTTCTCCAAATTACAGCTGCCCTTAAATGATAAAGATTGGCGAGCTGTGAGAATTAAATGAGACTAAGTCAACAAATATTTATTACGCAGCTACTATGTGCCAGGCACCATTATAGGCGATGGGAATATAGCAGTGAATATGACAGCATTCTGCCCTCATAGAACTGATGATATTCCAGTAACGAAATGCTTTCATTATAATATTTTGTATTATATAAATACAAAAATATTTATAAATATTTTGTAATCCACAAAGAAACAGATATTCATAATAATGACCAACAATTTCTGAAGGCAATCTCAATAGAGGAGTTCTGAAAAGGTTTTAAGGTATAATAGCAATAGGTATGAATATATTCTCTGAAGATGATCACTTTCGAGGATGTTCTATTTAAATCAATTGTCAATTTGTATACATTTGGTGATTTTCCTTTAAAGCCAGATATGTTTCTTTATACAAATAGGGTGATTTAAAATATACATGTTTTTAGCCTTAACTACTTTTGGGAAAGTACAAACTCAGAAATGCTAATAAGTTACTGAATTATATTGAATAAATTTAAAGAATCCAGATGGTATGGAATTTAACCCAAACATTCAGATGAAATGTTAGGAGTCCTTGTCCAGCACCTGGATACTTATATATTTCAGTGGCCGACTGCTTTGTGTTTACAAATCGGAACCAGATATTTGACATTAAGTAGGCCAAATGTCCGGGGATTGGCAGAATTCTGAAGCATATTTTAAATCTGCTGATGGTATATGGATATGCTCACTCACAGATTTTAAAAGTAAATTTAGCATCTGCATTCCAACAGTTGTATGGACTCTGTAAGAGAAATTATTCAATTTGATCTAACAGGAAAAAGGAAGCTTATAAACAAATTTAAGTAATATAATTTTCTACTTTTCATAATCATTGCCAAGAAAGAATATATTAACGCTTGGTGTTTAATGACAAGTATTAGAAGAAAACTTGAAGGTACAAGAAACCACAGGAATTTAGAAAGCCTTGTGTTATAGAAAATTATTTATACACTATTGTAAATTCTGTGCCTCTAACTTAGCTATTTAACATTTATTGAATTCAATACAGCTTTTTGCTGTAACAATATAACTCCTCTTGTGAGAAAAATCTCCGCCCCATTTGTTTAACTCGTTTTTCTTTGGTGTCTAGGCACAGTATATCTTTTTACACCAGTGCATTCTGGATCTCTTATCAAATAAGGGAAGTAATCAGCCCATCTGTTTTGTTAACTATTCAGCACTTCAAAAAATGGACTCTTTGGATGCCATGGAAGGTAAACAGAAATAATGTATACCCAATTTACTAGTTTACCACCTATAGCAGGAACATTCGTTGCATAATAACCATGCGTTAAAAATGTTTTAGAAGCTGGGTTAGTGGACAGATCAATTTTTTTCATTTCTCTCTAATCCAAGTCGGGGTAATAGCCTTTTGATCTGCATTGTATATTTGCCATGAAACATTTAAACCTTTTGAACTGTCATCTTCAATACTTGTGATGTGTTACTTTATTTTATAGGTGATGTTGAGCTTGAATGGGAAGAAACCACCATGTAAATATTCAGACTGAAGAATACAACCGGAAGATATTTTCAAATCCCAGGGGCCAAAATTACCCCCTCATTCTTCTGAATTAGAATGTGCAACCTTAAAGAAATCTTTATGCTTCCCTTACTGTGCCTTACCAAATGGATTGACCATTTTACGAATAGTTTTAGAAAGTAGCTAATTCAGAATAGTTGTTTGTTTTGTACAGAATAAATATTATACATTTAAAATGTTTAAGGAAAGAAATCCCATAGGTTTTTGAAGTCCTCCATACTTACAGAATAAGCCAAATATAAAATTACTATACTAGCATTAATGTTTTAATGTGAATTTGCCCTATGTATTGGATTGAATTTTGAACAAAAGCTGTAAATGTTGATTCAGTAGTGTTATTTTGGCCTCCAGGGTGTTGACGTATCTTGTGGATAACTTCCAGGACTGTCATAATGATCTGTACTTCCATGTACACCCCTGTGTTTTGAATCTTCTGTTTTATGAGTGCTGAGATATCATCTCATGATCCTGAACAGCTGAACAGTAACCCTCTGACACTGCAGGGATTACTTAGCCTTTATACAACGCACAGTAGCTCTTTGGGGACACTTAGGGCTATTTAAACTGCATTGTGATCAAGTTGAAAAAATAAATGGAAAAATTAAAAGTGCAGTTGCACATATGAAGTTATAGAGTAGCTTTCTAGCCTGACTACATTTGTACACTTTCAGGCGCAAATCGCACCACTATATGTTCAAATACATAGTTAAATGTATCATAATATTTGCCTGTTAGATATATATTCAACTTGATATTAACAATTTTGAAGGATTTTTTCAGACATGTATAAAAACAATAATAATAACATGTAGTGTGTTGCAAGCTTGTAAACTAATGATGTGCTGCTGTGGTGCCAACAGAGAATTCTGAAGAGATTTTATTAAATGGTCGTTATTTCATTTATTGAGGTTGATTATTGAGGAGTGTATCTGGTAGAACCAAAAACAAAGAAATTAACCAGGTTGTAGCAAATTAGAGATTTTTTTAAAAGAAAATCTTTTAGGCCCTATCTTATTAAAGAGTGACAATGTACTAAGTAAGTTTTGAATTATATGAAATTATTTTGTCAGATTTTAATTAATGGTCATAAAAATAAATAGTATTAATGTATTTCTTCTATGATATGCTTATTTCTTCTGGAATATACATAAAAAATGTGATGACCAATAAAATTGAATTTTAATGAATTCCTTTGTAGCATGATTTCAGAAGTACCTACATAAATAAAAATTTGATTTTGTATCAATATTAATATATAATTAATAATTATATTATGCATAATATATCTTAATATAAAATAAAAATGTTACATATAAATATAATATAATGATGTAATATAATTTATATATTAATATAAATAATTAAGATATAATCATTTCCCAAAACATTCATAGATAGTAAGTTTATTATGGAATTTACCACCAAGAAATGAAATCTTTTAGTCTCATAAACAGTCTCTTGAAAAGTGTTATGTTTGCTTCCTGTTTTTTCACGAAAAAGAAGTATAAATAAATACAATCTAGTACTGTTCCAACCAATAGGTTTACACTATTGAAAGTTACAGAAAACAATAAAAAATGATGAGAACTCCAAAAAATTCAAGTTGGAGTTATAAGTTCTTCAGTTTCCTTCATGTCAGTCACTGAAAATATATAGCAAGCCAGCATGGGTTTTTGTATCGATGAAAGACAGATAACATAGCCTACAGAAAGTATTGGTGAGGTTACTTTTTAATGTATTAAATGATTTCAAGAAATTGTTCAATCTATAGGCCAGTACATTTTCTACAATATCTGTACAAACCAGATGTATAGACTGTACATTTGCATATGTGTTTGTATAAAGCAGAGTTGTAACATTAGGTCTGCTCTGAAACAGTGCTTTACTAAAGTTTATACAAATCACCTGGGGATTGTGTTAAAATGCAGATTTTGCTTCAGCAAGAATAGAATAGTCCTTTCTAGCAAATACTCAAGTTATAATATTACTGCCTGTTCTCAGGCTACCGATTGAATAATACATGAATTTCTAAAATACATTAGTCAGGATCAGAATAATTTTAGATGTACCTGAAATTATTTAAAATATGTTTTTAAAAAGATTTGGCTCCATTACAAAAAATTGTAACAGAGCACTTATTAAATATGTACGGTTCACTAGCTGTATCAAGAAACTGTAACTGAAATTAAATTGAAACTCACACATTAATGATAGCTAGATTTTCTTTTCATTATAATGTGAAATGGCCAATTTATAGCTAACTTCTCTAGGTGGCTACTAAGTGCTAATTAAAATAATGAGGAACATCTGTAACATGTTTAGATCAGATTTGTCAAAGTAAGTTGACGCACATGTACAATAAATGAGCAACATGTGTTTCATATGAACCAAATGAAACTGGAGCCTCTTAGAAGGGTTTGCCAGAGACGAGAGCAGCTGTGAGTATCACCTCTACTTTTAACCTGCTTTAAAACGCATAATTTTCTCCTTTCAGTTTATAGGTGAAATGTATAATAAGCCTTTTGCAGAAAAACTAAACCTTGACCTCTTCATAATGGAGATGGTGATTTACTCCACATATTGTACCAAAAACTAGTTTTCAAAAATGAAATTTAAGTTCAGCAAAGTATTCTGTAAGTCCACACCATTATTATGATAATCAAGTCCATTTTCATTGACCAACTTTTAGAAAGCTCCTAGTGAAATTTTTAAATGAGGCGTAGGACACAAAATGATCTGAAATTCTCAACTGAATAATATTAAAAAATGAAAATATGAAAAAAAAGTTATAAAGCATAATCTTGGCAAAACACCTTGCCTTCTTAGGACAAGTACCATTTCATGGTAAATGACTTCATGAATACAGTTTCAATGTGGACTGGTACACCCACCGATTATGGAGGTGTTCTGAGGAACAGATTTGATCACACATAAGAAAATGTTTTAAAAATATAATGAATTTTACAAAGTTAAGATAATGTTGGCCAGGCATGGTGGCTCATGCCTGTAATCCTAGCACTTTGGGAGGCCAAGAATGAGAAGATCGCTTGAGGCCAGGAGATGAAGAACAATGAGACCACCATCTCTACAAAAACAAACAAACAAACAAGCAAATAAAATAGCCAGGCGTGGTGATGCGCACCTGTAGTCCCAGCTACTCAAGAGGCTGAGGCAGGAGGACCGTTTCACTTCAGCCCAGGAGTTCCAGGCTGCAGTGAGCTGTGATCATGTCATTGCACTCCAGCCTGGGTGACAGAGTGAGACCCTGTCTCTAAAAAAGAAAAACATAATCTCTTACCAAGGCTGGTTAATGTGTAATGTTTATTAGTAAGATAATGAGATAATGCATCCCATTTTAGTATTGTATGATACTTTGTGATATTAGTGCTATATTTGTATGTCTGTTTCACATGTATAAACTGAAGAGACAATTATGGCAGATACATTAGGTTCTGCTAAATTAGACCACTGATACTTTTTCAAATGAATGATTAATTGCATTCTCAAGGAATTTTTTGATTAAAATGAATATATAGACATGTACACAAAATATGATTTTTCAAACAAGTCAAGAAATTTATTTCATATGATTCAACTGGACATTCTGAATTAGTGTCTGCAATATTGTCCTTTGAAAATAAAACTCATTTAATAGAAAGTAATGAAAAGCATTATTCTCCTCTGTTAATAAGATTATATTTCTAAAGTCACAATCATAGGTTTTTAAAATATTCATTAAAAGTTTATTGGATTGGGAAGTCATATTAGTAAATTATAAACCTTTTTAGCATATTTAGACATCCATCATCCCTATTAATCCTTACAAAATTCTTTAAGATCAGCAAGGTTCTATAGTACAAGAAAGATAGTGAAAGCTTAATTGCTGTACCCCAAATCACATTTGTTAGTAAGCGTGAAAGATGAAGTTAAAACTGCGTTTTGGTGGCTCCCAAAAAGTATTCTTTCCATAACCGTATGCAGGTCTCTCCATAAGCCATGCAAATGACATGCCTTGTATAATGTAAAGTGTTTATTATAAAGAAAGATTATAATCATCATATGTCCGAATTTCCAAGTAGAGATTCTCTGCTAATCACATGAAAATAAGTGACAGAATCCACAAATATCTTCAGAGGTAAATAAGCTCTTTTATTTTCTCTTTTTAGAGGCAGACTCTCCCTCTGTCACCGAGGCTGCAGTGCAGTGGTGTAATCACAGCTCACTGCAGCCTCAAACTCCCGGGCTCAGGAGATCTTCTTGCCTCAGTCTCACAAATAGCTAGGACTACAGGCACATGCGACCATATCCACCTAATTTTAACTTTTTAATTTTTTTTTAGAGATGGGGTCTCACTTTGTTGCCCCGGCTGATCTTGAACTCCTGGCCTCAAGCGATCCTCCTGCCTTGGCCTCCCAACGTGCTGGGATTGCAGGCATGAGCCACTGCTCTGGCCCTTTAATAAGCTCTTAGAATAAATTTAAGGGAATAAAAATGAAATTCTTTGATGAATGCAGTAACATTAAAGAAGGAAAGTGAAAGAACTAAAACAAAGATTAAAATATTGAAAATGAAGAGAAACCACTGGAATTTAGGAATTTATATAATTATGAAAATAAAGCTGAAAGAGAGAAGAGGTTCTTAAAGTCAAAAAGCTCCATAGCATTTCTATATACATATCGTATGTGCATATGTATATATAATCAAATACTATCAACCACTTTACTGTAGTAATAATAAAACAAAGGGGAAGAGTAAGAAAAGGATAGAAGAAAGAGGAACAAAAGGAGAACTAGAAGAAGATATAGAAGAAAGGAAAATAGAAGAAACATTGCTGTGATTGAATATTTAAATCTTTAAAGTGTGCCTGGCACTCTGCTATACCATAACGTGGGGTGGAATGTTTTCAAATGTAAGTCTCACCTGGGAGACAAACTACTTTAAGATAGTAGGAAACCAAAACATGAAGGGGTTAGGAAGACTGCCCACAATCGCACAGAGTAATTGGTAGTCCTGGAATTTAAATCCACGTCTATCTGGTTAGAGTTCAAGTTTTTTTCACAGGTAAGTCCCCATCCAAATTTTATGTTGAAAAGCAGCAGGAGCCTGGAACTAAACAGGTCTGAAAAAGACAACTGTCTTTAACCCTATTTTGCACTCACTCCCAATTTAAAGCTTTTTAACATGTACAATGGTATTGTCGGGCATCTGGACATGTAAAGAGTGTCTATGTAAGTGAGTTTTCCAATTAAATTGTCTTTCTATTGTTTATCCTTTTTCCTTCTTTCCCTTATTAATTCTTCTTCTGTTATAATTAAATTTGCATAAATACGTATTTTTAAACTCTGGAGCCAGATTGGATGTGAATCCTATCTACATTTACTAATTTTTTGAACCTAGGCAAAAAGCAGCAACCAGTGTGTACCTCAATTTCCTCATCCATAAAATGGAGATCATTGTAATAGCTACTTCACTTGTTTATTAAACAGTCCTAAACATTCAATAGGGTTTAGATTGTAATGTACATAATGATAATAATGATAGTGGTTATGATAGTTTTTCTGTAACAATTCA
This sequence comes from Lepilemur ruficaudatus, assembly GCA_963574885.1. Classification (NCBI taxonomy): domain Eukaryota; kingdom Metazoa; phylum Chordata; class Mammalia; order Primates; family Lepilemuridae; genus Lepilemur; species Lepilemur ruficaudatus. Next base: position 46,865 of record CAUYRT010015386.1, on the reverse strand, counting down.
ATTTTTAAAGGCAACAAAGAAAAGAGATACCTGTTCTGGGGATCAAAGAAAACAAGGTATTCTGGCTTCTGTACAGAAACAATGTAAGCCAACAGGTAACCGAAGGGCATATTCAAAGAGCTAAAAGCACTTCCTCAAACTGGCTAAGAGGAATTACAAAAGAGCTGGAGCTAATATCATACTAAATGGTAAAATATCGAAGGCCTTCACTCTAAGTCAAGAAAAGGCAAGGGCGCTTGCTTTTATAACTTCTATTCAAAGTCATGTTGGTGTCATAATATGGCTACTAGCCATTATGATATAAGGCAAGAAAAAGAACTGAATGGAATAAAGCTTGTAAAGGAAGAAATAAAATTATATCAGTAGAGGGTATAATCATGTATGAGAAAAATCTTGAGAAATCTACAAAAAAAATTCTGCTAGATATAATACGTAGCTTTAAGAAGGTCATGGGATACAAAGTCAAGATACAAAAATCAATTTTATTTCTATATACTAGTAATGAAGAATTGTAAATTGTAATTTAAAATAACATTAACAATAGCATCCACAAAAATGAAAAGCTTAAGGATAAGTTTAGCAAAGTATGTGCAAAATCTGTGTACTAAAAACAACTAAACATTAATGAGAGGAATTAAAAAGACCCAAATAAATTTCTTAATATATATGTTCATAAACTTAAAAACTCAATATTATTAGGATGTTAATTATCTTCATATTGATTTATGAATTTAGTAGAATAGCAATAAAAATTGCATAGACTTTTTTTTTAGAAATTGATTAGCTGGTTTTATAGTTTATATAGAGATGATGCAAAAGACCTAGAATAACTAAAACAATTTGAAATAGAACTCAGTTGAATGATTTACACTATAAATATATAGATTCATTTTGAAAGAAAGACCATAAAGTCCAAAACTAAACCTACACATAGATGGTGAATTCATTTACAACAAAGATGACAAGGTAATTTAATGATAGTCTTTCCAATAAATAGTATTGGAACAACTAAACATCCCTATGAAAAATCATGAATCTTTACCTCTATCTCATGTAATACACATAGACATTAAACTGAAATGGATCTCAGCTCTAAATGTAAAGGCTAAAACTATAAGGCTTATGGAGGGAGGAAGTAAGAAAAAAATCTTCATGAACTTTTGATAAGTAAAGCATTCTTAGACTGTAAACAAAAATAAAATATAAAATAAAAAATTGATAAATTGCCCTTCATCAAAAGAATAACCTCCTGCTCTTCAAAAGACACAATTAAGAAAATTGAAAGTTAAACCACAGGCTGGAAGAAAGGGAGAAAATATTCATAGTATAGGTAGTAGGATACAAGTCTTAGGACTTGTATCCAGAATTTATGTATTGTATATTTACAAAGTAATACACACACACACACACACACACGTACACATACACGTGGATGGTCAATACATCAAATGATGTTGAGCACCAATACAAAGGTACTTAACAGCATTAGTTATCAAGGAATTGCAAATTAAAATCATGCAATACCATCACATATCCGACAGAATAATTAAAATTAAAATGACTAGAAATACCAAATCATTCTGGCAAGGATTTGGAGCATCTGGAACTAGAAATACAAAATAGTACAATCACTTTGGAAAACAGTTTGGCAGTTTTTCATAAAGTTAAACATACTACTATTATTACCATACTATCCAACATTACTACTCCTAGTCATTTATCTAAGAGAAATGAAAATATATTTCTAGAAAAAGACTTCTGTTAATGTTCTTGGCGGCTTTATTCACAATAGCCAAAAAATGGAGAGTCTACCATCCACAGCAATGGATAAACAAGTTGTGGTACATCTGGGCAATGCAATAGAAATGAACTAATGATACACACAAGCATGGGGGAATTCTCAAATCATTGCACTGAATGAAAGAAGACACAAGAGAGTCCATTTATACGACATTCTGGAATAGGTCAAAGTAACCTATAGTGATAGAAATCAAATAAATGATTACCTGGGGTGTGGTATATGTGAGAAATTGACTGTAACGGACAAAAGGGAACAGTTTGGGAATGGCGGAAGTGTTGCATATCTTGAATGCAGTGATGTTTACACAGGTATATTCATGTGTAAAATGCTTAAATTGTATACAGACACAATGACTGCATTTTGTGTAAATTATAATCCAATAAAGTTGACTAAAGAAACAGAAGAATAATGAAAATATAATTTCAATATATTTATAATATGCTATTTAGATAATGTTTTAAAATACAAGTAGTATATGTTTTTATGGATGCATTCCTTATAGTACAGATATAAAATCATGAATTGGAATGTAAGTGTCCACATCAGAATCACGGCTTCCCCTGGCATGGGAGGAGTGCAGGTAGGGAGATAGATTGGGATGGAATTGGGGGATATACAAGGATTTTGCGTGCATTTGTAAATTTTTCTTTTAAAATTTGAAACACATCTGGCAATATCTAGCAAGTCTAAACTTGCTAAAATTAAGTAATGAGTAAAAATGATTATATTATGCTTTACAGTTTTCTTTGTGTTTGAAATATTTAATAATTTTAAAATCGTGAATAAATCTTAAATTTTATTACTTTATTAAAATAAGTCACATAAAGTGTTTAGGGATTATTTTCACAAATCTATCAAAGTGCCCCGCTCGCCTGCTTGAGTGAGTGCCTTATGGAGAAAAATACTTACTTACTTTTGTTAATTACTACATTTCCAAAGCACTAACAATGGGTGTTTAAAACATTAAAAATAAAACTTGGCATGCTCCAAGTTCTTTCCAGAGAATTCATTATGCTCCTATTCACTTATTATTTATAACCACTTGAATTGTGATGGAAGAGATGACGCGTTCGCTTGCTGGACTCTCTCACTTGAACCGAGAGCTGGTTGCGTCGATCTCCCTGTGCTACATTCATAAAGTGCATGAATGGAAACAGGATTAGCACTGACCGCCTGGGATGTTAAATCAGAAGTTTTATGTACTTATGTTTTAAAGAATATACTTAAAATTGCGACATGAATAATTTGCATAAAATTAACTATTATAATTTTATTGTATATGATTAATATTAATAATAACATTCTCTATTGAATCATCACCCTGTGCCAGACACCATTCTAAGGATTTTGCAAATATTATTTACTCTCATGACAATTCTTGGAACTAAGTGCTATTATCTGTCTTTTGCAGATAAGTAAACCAAAGCATAAAGAGGTTAAATAAACTGCCCAAGGTTATACATTAAGTAAACGAAAGAGTCTTGACTTGAACACAGGAAGCCTGGCTTCAGAGCCTGTAGTGTTTGCCACCATATCCTGCTATGTTCCAGAGAGACCACTAGATGTATAAGAAGATCTCTGGTCTTACCTACTTGGAAATAGTACATACATATGAACTCTAAATACTCCCATTTGCAAGAAGAGAAGCTTCTACATATTGTCTATCATATTCTATGTTGTGCAAATTAAATTATTCACATCACATAGTCAGTGATAATGCCAGCCCTTATATTCAGGTATCTAGTCATATACTCTTTTTGTTGTTCACTGCCTTCTCCAACATATATTTGGTCCAAATTGTATTGTTTGCTTGTTTTTCCAACTGTCAGCGCTTTGATGTTAGATTTATGTTCCTAAGTCTCAGCTCTGATCATTTCACTTATCTGTTCAGTAGCTTGTCATTGACTATTGAATTAAATTCATATTTTAAAAATGACTTCTCCATGGTATTCCTCTTTTTTTTTTCTAGACCTAAACCAAATTACACTACTTACTGCTTACGAAAACACATTCTAGGCATTCCCAATACCATGCTTTGGTTCCAAAATTTCCCTCAATAACTATTAAATAAAACCTTTCTTGGTACCTTTCTGAAGGCATTTTTGCAGATTTTTGTCCACTGCCTTTTTTCCATTTACTAGATTGTCAGCTGATTGGGAATGAGGACTTTTTCTCATAATTTTATCCATGCAACATTTAGCATAACATCTTACACATGAGAGAAACAAATGTGTTTAGTTGAAACTTTGCCTTAGCAGAAGTAATGTTGCCTGTGTGACAGTGTATTTTCCTACCAAGTCACACATGCTAAAAAAATCTTTTCAGTCAGGGAGCAAACACATCTGGATCAAAGACAAATGCAGGTGGAAGAGCAATGAAAACTTCTATATAGTAATATATCATTTGTTCCAGATTATTAGTTATCCAGAATGAAACAAGAACTTGATAGTGTTCAAAAAGCCTTACAACAACTGAAGATGACAAAAAGGAATTCTGTACAGTTGGGCAACTTTTTAAAACTTATAGAAAGTAATTCATCAACAGTCTTTTTTTTCATTATAGATACTCTGCCAAACTTGGTTTCCCAGCTCACAATAATCTAGGCGCAGCGAAACTGATGCCTTAATCCTCATATTGTGTGTGCACGCACACACACACCCCCTCCCTATTAAAAGCACATACACCTTCAAAACAAAAAAAATTTGGAGGCTATTTACTGAAATCCAACTATTTCAACAGCCACTAGAAAGAATCAAAACAAATACTACAAAGTCCCTGCATCTTTAAGAAAACATTTTTTTCTCTTTCAATTTCATTATGTTTACTTTTTATGGAAACAAATGGATTTAGCATATTTTTTTCCATGAATTTGTGTGTCATCCTTGTGCAGAGGCCGTGCTAATCTTCTCTGTGTCATTCCAATTTTAGTATATGTGCTGCTGAAGTGAGCACTAGCGTATTTTTTAAAAGATCTCATCAAAACTAAATAGACCAAAAAAGATAGGGTAAGGCAATTTCGGAAGAAACCTGGAACAAGATATCCCACAGGGGTGAAGCAGGTGTTGGAGATGCGGCGGCAGATCCGGATTCAGCTGCCAATGTGCACGTACGTGGAGGCAGACACCGGGTCCAGAGAGTACAGTAACGAGCAACAGGTGGTAAACCAGGCTACCAGGACACATGAGAGTAGACAGTAGGAGGTAACATATCATAACAGGCAGGTGAAGCAAAGCGAAAGGGAATCCAGGAATGAGCGCCAGGCAGGTCCAAGTAAAGCCAGTGGCAGGAAAGCAGGTCGGCAGGGAGCAGGGTTCTACTGACTCGCTAGATTCAGTGGTGGCTCACTTCCTCAGGGTCATACACAAAGTAGAGACCCAGACAGGGTTCAATGACCTTCATCTCCTGAATCTGTATCTATTTCTACATCTATATCTATCTATATCTATATCTGTATCTCCCTCGTAGTGCCTAAAAGTTCTAGATAAATGGTAGCTGAATGAGTGAATGAATGAATTAAAAATATTTTTAAGTAGCACAAAGTACTAGAGAGATTTTGGAGGCAAAAATTCATCAAAATCAGGTACCAAAAATGTGATATCACTAATCTAACCAAAGCAGTAAGAAAGAAAAGATAAATAACAGAAATTAAAATTACCTTTGCATTTCTTTTCTGTATGTTTATTTTCACTTTAAATGTACAACGTAAAGATTTTGGCCTGATAATAAGTTTCTCAGGGATATTGTGGAAAAAGTTAATATTAAATATATCAAAATAATTTTAAAGGGTAACCGGATCATAGTTAAGTATTGAATATTTATTGGTGTTTTCCATTATCTTTATCATCATATGAGAATTTCAATTTTACAGCAATTGAACTACAGTTTTATTTCTTCTTGACATTGTATTCTAGAGTCTACATTTTAAAGTAGAACTTTACCGATGAAGAGGATTTATATTACCTACGGTGACCAATGCTATTTATAAATGAAATTTGATACTTATTTTTACTAATGTAAAATCAGTTAACTATGTATTTGGGGGAAATTTATGTGCCCTTAAAGCCAAGATTTAGTTTTATTTGAAGTAAAAATGAATCATATTGGAATTTTAATTAATCTTCCTTTCACTTAATATATTAGAATTAAAGATGGGTTTTTAATCAGCTGCTAGCTTTTCTTTTATCTAGCTTTAGTGTGTCTGTCCATCAATAATGAACATCTAATAGGTGTTGGGCATTGTGCTGGGCCAGAGGTTCTCAACCTTAGCTGCACATTATAATCATTTTCCATGTTTCAGGTCCTTCTAATGTGCAGCCAAGTTTGTGAACCACTGGGCTAGACACCTTTAATTCCATCAACAACCCTGTTAGCATTGACAGAAGTATTCTGGTTGGGTTGGGCCGCAGTGGATCTTGGGAGCGCAAATTTTAACAAGCTCTTCTAGGGATTCTGAGGCAAGGGATCCCAGGATCACTGCTTAATAAACCTTGAGACCTAATTATTTCAACAGCATGCTAATGTGATCATTTTAAAGGCCTCCTATAAATGGGCTATCTAGTATGTAACATCTAAGGTATCATTTTTTTTAATGAGGCTAAATTGGACTAAGAAGTGTTTTACAAATTTAGTCATTTTAAGGTAAATTAAAATATTTTTTATTACTATAAATCCAAGACTTTCTGAAAAAGTTGAAGGATGCAAAAAGAGGAGGTAAGGATTGGTTTCTCTTGCTGGGTTCCAGACTGTTCTGACTACCTTCAGGTACCCAGGAAACCCTGAACCAGCAGGGTTCAGCAACACAGCCCAGCATCTGGAGCGTGTTTTGGAGAGTGGGTAAAGTTAACACATGTCCTGAGGTCCTCGCTCCTACAGGCTAGTTCTCTCATTGACACAGAGGCTAGGGACATCAATAATGGCCAGGTAATTTGGGAGCTGAGTGACCAGGAACAAGTAACTCACCAGTGCTTTTAAAATGAGCTTCCAATAAATAATCATACTCTCCTGTTATAAGTATAGCATGAATGTATAAACTCAAAAGGTATATTATGATTTAGTTGTGACAGCCAGACTTGTGTCTGAAGCTTAGAAATTTCAGCTTCAGAAAGAAAAGTCTTGTTTACAAAGTGTTTTCTGAGTGGAGAGCCTCTGGTCACATAAGGGTTTCAAGAACTTCTACCAATACAAAAGTTGCATAATTACATTCAAAGAGAATAAATGAGCATTATCTCTTGTACAGATTTAAATATGCATCTTGTGGGCAAAGCAGCTAATGAAACTTAAACAAATATCAAATAAAAATATAGCTAGAACTACATATCTAATAAGGAAAAATGCCTCTTTAAAACAAAGAAGACGAATGAAGGGTTTGACGATTGTCACTTTTGTTCATTCACTCACAAAGATTACATAGTATCTATTCTAGATCAAATAGTCTTCTGTAATCTAAATTATTACTTAGTTCCTGTCCCTATATAGTGGATGATATGAATACATAAGCATTATAGCACAATGTCATAAATGCTAGGATATAATCATAGAACTAGGTATTATAAACACTATGAGCTTGAAAGAAGAGACAGTTGTAAAAAACGGGTATAGTTTGATGATCCACACTCCAAAAATAGTCTCCTTGTATTTGCTTACAGACCAAACTTTGAAGTAGGAGCATCTAAAAGACAATGTCAAATGCTTCCAAGCTGCCTGTGACTCATGTACTAACTTTTCCACCAAGTTTTATTCCCAAGAAAGCAAACCATTAAAAAGGAGATATATTTTATGCTAAGACCTTTTGTGTCAATCCGGTACCAGTATTTTAAGTGTTTTAAATAATTTTAGACAATGCATTGATTTTCAAAGCCTTGTGATATTTTTAAGAGTTAATTTGAATAAAAATCTAATGGTCAATTCTGAGCTCAGAATGACTTCAAATCCCACCTTCCCCTTCTAGCCTTTCTCTCTCCCTCTCTCCTACACTCTCTGTCCCCTTCCTCCTCCTTCCTCCCTTCTACTTCTCTCTCTCTCTCTTTTTCTCTGTCTCTGTTTCTCCCTCCCCATTCTTTGTCTTTAACAGACTATTAAAAGCCCCAGGGCCCCAGAAAAGTCTTGCTGCTCCCTTTTGAAGGTCGATCTAAATTACTGCACCCTCAGAAAATTTCACACTAATCTTATGAGATCTTATAAAATTGTACTTCATTTGTTTTTCCTGTGGCTGAGGTTATTGCTAAGATAATGTATTTATAAAACTCTTTAAGTAACTCACCACTGCCAAATATAGTCTTATAGTATTATCATATATCCCAAAGCTGATTTTGACCATCACTTTTATCTTCAAAAGATAACTTATTCCATTGAGAAGTCTGGGATTTTCTTCAAAGTCGGGAAAAAAATAAGCTTTTTTTTGTGAATTGATGTGGATAAGATTAAAGAAAAATTTCTGCTATTGGAGTTTGGAAAACTATTTAAAATATCAAATCCTCAAAGTAGTAAAAATAAAGTTTGGAAACATAAGACGTCTAGGTATTTTAGAATCATATATGTAAGATTAAAGAATTAATATCTGGAAAGGACATAGTTCTTTTTTAAAAAAAATGTAGCATATGTTCTTAGTGCTATTACATCATAACATAACACAAAATCGACTAAACCAAATTAATTAATGTGATCAAAATGATAAAATAAGATCAAAACAATCCAACGTCATTTCTTATATCATTTTTAAGCATAGCAACCACAAAACAATTGCTGCCTTTTGGCAAAACTCAAATATAAACGTTTCCAGGAAAAGCACAACAGATTGGTAAAGTGCAAAGGAACCCTTGATTCTTGCATTCTTTCTTTGTGATGTGATGTTTCTCACTAACCCAAAACAAGAACTGAACTGACAAGAAAAAAGCTTGTTGTGCCATGGAAAAATCATACCACTGCACGGTCCAAATTTATTTTGTTACAAAACAAATACTATATACATCTGCAGCCATTCCTTATACTATTCATTTTTATGCCCTTTAATCCTCAAAATGAAGGGGTTTCCTGATCACAAATATAAATTAGCAAGGTTGACCATATTTCACAATTGGATACAATAATCATTCTCCGTTGCCTGTGATCCGTTAGTGCTTCCAGTCACGGCTGGGAAATGAGCTCACTCACACAGCGCGTGCACACACACCTCCCAAAGGAGAGGAAAAAAGATTCTCTGTAACAGTTTATAACTAGGGATCTATTGGATTTACTCAGGTCAGGTGTGTGGAAAGATGCAGGTTAGGAAAAGAAGCGTTTGCACAGATTTATTGCTGTCATGACCATTAAGTCTCGATAGAGAGAACTAATTGATTTTGCTCTTTTCACTTTTTAAGAGGTCAAGCTAAAGTTTTCCTTGATGGGAGTGGGTAACGGAACAAGTGGCAAACTGCACTAAGGACTCTGTGACATGCTTTAGGGCTCCGGTGGTATACGGGCCTCTGAACACAAAAAGAATGTCCAACAAAGAGCCGTATCAGAAGAGTTTGTAAAACCTTAAATTGTTACAACAGCTGAGTGAAGAGAATGGTTCTATTGAGAAGAAATTAATGAACAAGTGTCAAACGGACAGTTGGTGTCAATTCCTAGAGGATTTGGAAGTGAGGAGTGGAGTTGAGGAAACCGTGTTGATAGAGCTCTTGTTTGTACAAAAAGAACGTCATACGTTACTAAATATCCATCATAGGAGTCATGCTTGTCAGAGTCCACATTAAAGTGCTTAGCAGAAAAGAATGCTTTATTACGGGCCATGTAAGCACCTTATTTTGTTGATCTCCAACAGCATATGATCATCTGTTTTCTTGGAAACAAATTTAGAAAGGAATTCTCCCCTCAGCCTATGTGGTAATTTTGGACCAAACTAGGCTCACCAATTTGAGAAAGAAAAGACCCTTGCAAGCCCAAAGTAACCTATTTTCTCAGTGAGTTAAAAAATATTCGAACTAAGATATTTTGTTTTAGTCTTTTTCAGTAGTAATCCCACTTAAAACAATTTTTTATATTCTGTCAACTAATAAATAAATAGAAATTAAAGTTTTAAAATCCTTTTCTCCTGATTATTAAACCTAACTAAAGGTATAATTAACACAGATTGGAAATGTGAAGTGTATTCCATCTCTATCTTAAGAAGACATTATATGAAAGAAATTTCTTCCTAAAGACTTTCTTTAAGAATGGTTTACATAAAATAATTTATCAAACTTCAGTATAATTTGAACTAATAAACCAAATATACCAAAACAATTATACTGAAATATAACTTGTTTCAGCATATCTAATGATGGGAGACTTTAAAAAAATAAAGTTGCTCTTCCAAAAGATCCTAGAATGCCTTTTTCCATGTGCTCTTTTATAGAAATAGATATCAGTATTTGTTTTTGTCTTATTTTTATCTTTAACTCCATTGATCACATTTACATTTGACATCTCAACAATCAGAACCTCAATAATCTCAAACGAGCATAAATTCCTCAAAGCATGTGATGCTCAACCAGAAAACACTCTCCTATAGGTGAGCTCTAACTTTTGGCTTAAGTGTTCGGAGGGCCTGTGTGTTGGTTCCAGACACCTTCCATCTGCTGAGATCCCTTGCTCTCCCTCCCCCCCAGTCCTTGTAACTACTCTAAGTGGGGCTAACTGATGTGGAAGACAGAAAGGTAGGACATATGAGCACTGTGTAACTCAGTACTTGGAATATGTGGTCTCTCCACATTTACCCTATAATAGTGTGCTAAACTATTCCATCTCTTTCCCTCTGCTTCTCACTGTTTGTTTTAAAATAATGAAATAGACCATGTGTTTCAAGTATCTTAATTTGAACATCTATTTTGTGATCTCTGGGACAGGCTTCTTGTACATGGTTATATACATGGAAATATACCATTGTATGATTATTTACTAATGGGACAGAACAGAAGTTCATATCTCAGCCATCAGCTACTAACACTTCCTTTTTTAGCCACATGACTAGAAAAAGCCAAAGTTATCCAGAAGTTTCGCAAATAAAACTCAAAACTCCTCTAAGTTAGGTTGCTCCTAGACCATTCTTTTGGTCATTATAAGAAGGTTCAGAGTAAGAACTTCTTTTTGCTTGTGTGAATTATTGCTATAGGAGCCAGGTTTTCATGCATAGCATGTGATCTTGGGCAAACAAGTAAGATTAAATTCTCTTTGTTTTGCTTTCTCCCTCTTTAAAATGTACACAATTATGTAACATACTTGGTAAAATATTGTGAAGATATAAGGGCCTGTAACACTTTTTTTTCAGATCAAATAATGACTATGACTTTACAAAATAAAAAACACATATATTACTACTTTGCATTCTATTCTCTTTAAAGGCCAACTTTTGAACATTCTATCACTAGAATTGAAGAAGCTTAAATCTCATGATAGTTTATACTTAAATACAAGAAAGTGAAAAAAATCTATTTAGGTGGTTTAATAAAAAGATTATGCTCATACTGTGAAATTCTACAGCAAGTCGTTTCTAATGCCACAACACCTAGCCCAGATCATAAAATCAGGGACATGTTGAGCATGTAATGCCTGTACTTAAAAAACTCCAGATTGTATGCAATTTAAACACATTGTAACTTTTGGCATCTTTCTATTACTAACCTAACAACTATTTAATAGCATGTATTATCCCTAGACAAAAATGTCTGGGCTTCTGAAAAAGTGTGAGACGTGTGTGCATATCTGATGAAACGACTTTTTTTCCTGAACTAGTAGAGAAACTTTACGGAATAAATGTGTTTGTACAGTGGTGACTATTTGTCACGGTAGACCCTGACATAGGCATTAAAGCACCAAACATTTTAAGCAATATGTCATAACCAGCCAGTTGGAGGGCAGTAACAAAATACTTGGCTAACCATTCTATACTACAGACATCTGTTTAGCTGGCAAGCTAGTTAACTCCAGGCACTACTATAATTTGGATCATCTGAATATCATAATTCATTTTATTTTTTAAAGATTTAAACAACATAGACAAATAATTCCATACATATCCAACATTTTAAATATTAGTTGTATGTAGCATCATAAAAATACTTATATAATATTTTCAGTGAAAAAGGCAATATATGCAATTAAATATTGTTATATTTAAGTACAATTATGTAATATAAAATTTATACTATATAACATTGCCTTATGTAAAATTCTGTTCATATGGAAAGCAAAAAAAGCAAAGAGCTTGATTTATTGGGGTAGCAAGTAGATGCATGATTTTTTTCTTCAATCATAATTTAAATAATATACTAATTTGTATTGAATGCTAATGTGTCAGACAATGTATATTGTGTTCCACCGACATTGTTTAAATCTTTAGAGCAAACTTAAAAAGTAATGTTATCACTTTACTTATTTATTTAGAGACAGGGCCTCCTCGCTCTGTCACCTGGGCTTCAGTGCAGGTGTCATCATCATAGCTCACTGCAACCTCCACCTTCTGGGCTCAGGTGATCCTCCCACCTCAGCCTCCTGAAGTGCTGGATTACAGGTAAGAGCCACTGCACCTGGCCATTGTGTAGACTACTTAATTGAAACTTAGAGAAGTTATAAAACTTGCTCATGGTCAAATGATTAGCAAGTGGTAGAGCTGGGCCTACAACTTCTTCTGTCTAATCTTAAACCACATATTTGTAATCACAGTAATTTTTTTAAAGAAAAAAGTCTATATATCCTCCACTCTGTACATTGTTTTTATTTATGAGTAGACATATATACGCTCCTATGGTGTTTTTCTGGGAAATAGGGTGACCAACTCATTCTGATTTGCCAGGAATTTCCCCAGTTTTAGCACTGAATGTCAGGCCTTCTGGGTTGCCTCTTAGTCCTAAGCAAACCCTTACCAATTGGTCATTTAACAACTGGAAGGAATACTTAACTTGGAAAAATTCTAATGTTCACAAAATTTTACTCTCAAATTCAGAAATCTGGATGAAAAGGGAGAGGGAGGTGTAGAATTATGAAGAGGACTTCATTTTTTTGCACCAAAGAATGAACGCATCTAATCCCAGCACTCTGGGAGGCCGAGGCGGGTGGATTGTTCAAGGTCAGGAGTTCGAAACCAGCCTGAGCAAGAGCGAGACCCCGTCTCTACTATAAATAGAAAGAAATTAATTGGCCTACTAAAAATATATAGAAAAAAATTAGCTGGACATGGTGGCGCATGCCTGTAGTCCCAGCTACTCGGAGGCTGAGGCCGGAGGATCGCTTGAGCCCAGGAGTTTGAGGTTGCTGTGAGCTAGGCTGACGCCACGGCCCTCACTCTAGCCCGGGCAAGAGAGTGAGACTCTGTCTCAAAAAAAAAAAAAAAAAGAATGAGCTTTTCTAGGGTAGAAGAGTATTCATTGTTGCCTTCCCTGGAAATTGTCCCTATGATATAAGAAATGAGCAGCAGCCTCTTTAAGTCTCACTTTGCAGCTAGTACAAGAACACAGATTTTGTTGAAACCCGTGTTCCTATACGCATATTGAGTGGGTGTCAGGAATTAGAGCAAAGAGCAAGAAATATATCTCTTGAAAGATACGAAGAGCAGCCTCTCTGTTTCCTCCGTAGCTGGTCCTCGACTTAGTTCTTTGTTTTTAAAAGGCTGCTCCACAGCAAGCCTCCCACCCAAAGCCCTCCCTGATCTAGGTCCAGCCCCATTTCTATGCATAACTTCTCACTGCCACCATCTGGAGATTGCAGGGGATTCCTCTTTAATATTGTTCCTTTTCCTCTGCCTGGTCTGTGCCCCTCCCCCGTGTTCTCTGAAGTGACTCAAATGTTCTGTCAGTCTAAGTGCAAAACTATTTTTACCACAGTGTTCAGGGATCTCTTGGCACAAACTGTCTGCAGATTAGGTAAATTACAGGTGCACGAGTTCATGTTACTCATTTAGCTGCCACAAATTTAAAGTACTAATCTGCCTCTTCTGCATTTTGCCTTTCAGTGAGGGGGCCCTTCCTTCACCTTCTATTCTTTAGGGACACTCTCTGCCATTGCTGGGTGGCCCTTCTTCCTGAGGGCTAGACTGAGTTCTGTTCCTTCTCTTTCTCTCCTCTCCCTTCTCTCTCTCTTTTGTTCTCCCCACTTTTCTTTCTTCTCTCTCCTTTCGTAGCTGAAAAGAGTAGAATCCTCTTCTGTGTGGCCCTCGGTTCTACTTTCTCAGCTATGACTGAAACTACTTCCTTTGAACCCAACTATGTAACAGTGTAGCCAGATCCCCTAGATATTAATATAATCCACAAAAATCTCTTCCCCAGTTCTGACACTCTGTGTCTCTGTGTTTATTTCTTCTTTGAGCTTCCTCTGACTGTCACCATCATCCTGAAACACAGGTTTTCCAAAAAGCTTGAACTTGGCTTCCTGGAAATACCAACAGAATGTCTCAGGAACTTCAGTTCCCAAACCATCAAGCGTCAAGCTTCCCGTTCAGGAGAAACTGTAACACACTCTAATAGAACCACATCCCTTTCCTTCCAAGTCCCTAACTTAGTTATGCATTTTTGTGACTTTTAGTTAGTGACCTTGTCCCCCAGTAAACTGGAAGTTCAATGAGGGTATCAATACATGAAATACTATTATTAGAGTCACTAGTTTCAACATTTTCACTTTGATTATACCATTAACACAAATAAATCCCCAAATTTCTCTTAAACAGCTTTCTCACCAAATCTAGGTTTTCCAATGAATTAACTATGGCTATTTCCATCAGAGGCCTTATCAATTGAGTAGGAGAAGGAGGAGAATTAATATTTCTTGAGTGCATATTCCATATCATGAGCGTAACATACATTATTTCATTTCATGTTAACAAGCCTGTGATGCATGTATTTATGTGTATTACATGTGTCATCTGATCTCTTACAAACCGGGGGCTTGGAACACATAATTAATAATGGTTAAAACTTAGACTCTGTCTTGCTCCAAAGCTTTGATCTCTTTCCACCACACACAATACCTTCTCAAAAGGCTCATAGCTAAAATCTACTGTTGGCTGAGCTAGCCATAATCCTTTCTCTCCTACTCCTTTTCACGGAGAAAAACTGAACACAATCAAGCTTTTTTGGAGATATGGAAAAAATTATTTACAAATAATTAAACATGGAGTAAGAATAATAGGATGGTAAATGACTTGGAAACGTTCAATTTTATCACTAACCTAGTTTCAGGTTTTGGTATGAATGAACTCTGGGTTGTTGGAGTGATTTATTAATTATAACATAATTATTCCCTTATTAATTACTTCTCCAAAATTTTTAAAAATGTTTCCGAACTATTTAAAGTTTGGAGGATTTCAGTTTACATAAGTCTGTTTTGACCACTTGTCAGGAGCTGTGTCTCTCCCAAGTTCTACCGAGAAATAATGTAATCGCAATTACAGGCATCTCATATTCTGTAAACAGTTTGAGTTCCAAGAGGTCATTAGTTAGTAGTTTGGAATCAGTGCGTAGTTTCCCATTGATCTAATCTAATAAAGGATGGTTATTTCCCAAGCTGGCACTTCTTTGGTCTCTTTTCCCACCTCTTGCCCTCAACTCCCAAAACAATAACAAAAAGTGGGGTGGGGGAGATATGTTTGAACTAACACCGGTTTTATTGGCCTGAGTTCTAGAGCATGTTGGGAAAGGGCTTTGCAATTTAATAAGAACAATTCAATAGGTGGCAGCTGACTTTACACCAAAAAAAGCCACTTGTGTGTAGGAAGTTTCTCTTGATCAGCACCCCAAAGATTTTTTGCTTTTTTTAAATAAAATCTTCTCTTTCTATATTTCTAAACTGGCTGTTTCTCCAGGGGTGACACTTGAATGAAGGAAACACCGGAAAGGGGGAACTTTCATACTCTTCCGCAGGTTCATGATATGCAGACCCTCCCACATCTGATACTTCTAAAATCAGTGGCGAGTCCAGGAACGGTCTTGCCTTAAATGTTATTTGAATTACCCAACCTTCAAAATTCCTTGGTACTGCTATTTTTCTTATCTCATTTTTCTCTGTCCCGAATAATTCCAGTACTAAAAGTCCTTTTATAGAGTATACTACATTTCAAAGTGATTTCACATTGTTAAACATTTCATCTTCATAACAACCCTTGAGAATATAAATGTCTTTTGTCGTCATACCAATATTATAGATGAAACATCTGAAGATTTGAGATAGTAGGGTTGACTAAATTCTCCAGGCCCCAAACCACTGTATTCTAGGCCTTCCACATCCCAATTCCAAGGCTACTTCCCCCATTTTTTGATACCTTTGTTAATTTAACTTACCCCTCTAGATTCAAACTGCATGAGAAGGGGTGAGGAGAAGGGGGATCTTTTTTTTTTTTTGCTGCTTTATTTTTACCACCCAGGATGCTATCCAGCACTTAGTATATACCCAATAAAAGATGAAAAAATAAATTTCAGTCATTGTTATCTTAATGACTTGAGCAAGAATGCTATACATAATTCTACTGGTTAAAAAATAACTTTTTAAATTGTCTCCATATATATAAGAGACAGCATAAAATGAGGTTAAGAGCACAGGCTAATTTTCCATAAAGGATATTAGATGAGACCCTGAGTTGTTGAAGCCTTCAGTCTGTAGTCTTAATTGCTGACTTTAGCAACCAAGAAACTTGTAGAAATAGAATAAAAATGACAAAAGAAGTATTGGTTTCTTATAACTCCTTTCCTGTGCTCCCTGCCATTCTCAAAACCTGAGAATGATTCTCAGATTTGATAAGGGATTATGCAGCCACACAGTAACAAAAACACAAAAATAGCCAAAAATGTCAAAACTTAACATCCTAAGTCTATGGCTCAATAGACACTGTGAAGAATTATCTTCTGGAATAAGCCACTTGAATCGAAATTTTAGCTGGTTCCTAAATTATCTGACAGCTGATACCCTTCCTGCATTATCTTCAGTCTCTTCATTAAAAAAAAAATTAAAGTCATAAAGAATATAGTCTATAATCATCACGGCTTGGGGTAGAGTAATAAGACCTTATGTTTCCATCAAGTTTTTCAGGCACTAACTATAAAGGCCAAAACCAAAGTTGACTGTCATTCCAAGACCATTTATAGTTAGGGGAGTCCTTCCAAAGCTCTAGGAGGGAAAAGAAAAGAAAAGAAGAGGAGAAAGCAACACAAAGGAAAAGAAGGGAAAGCATCAAAAAAGAAGGATTAAAAAACCCTTTTTCAATAGCTATGTTTTATTTCCTTCATAAGAACTGGTCTCAGCCCTAACATAGCTTTAAGCTATAAATGATTACTAATGTTCATCATGCAGCTATACGCTATATGTTTCCCATGCTTGGTATCATTTGAATCTTCACCAAAACTAAGGCAACAACTATTGACTTGGAAAAATTGAGACCTAGTACTTACCTGTGGACATATAAATAGAAATGAACCTAGCTAGACTTGAAGAGAGTACTTCGGAATTTAGGGCCCCTGCACTTCATCTTTGTATTTTACTGTCTCCCAAAGAATCATACTTGCGTGCACTGGATGACAGGAAAGCTGCAGTAAAAAAATTCTATTTCCTTGCTTGTGCCTTGGTGGCTTTCATCTAAATCCTATCAAAAACCTTATTTGGAGCCAATGGTTAGTGAGAATGCAAATGAAAAAGTGGTGAGCACACAGTATGTAGAACAGGAGTTATCAGAGGCACCTCGGAGGGGGCCACAAGTGAATCCTCAAATATCAAGTCACTGTGGTGTGGGTCTTGTTTGCACTAAAACTATTTTTAAGGAGGAGTTATTTATTGCATGTATTGCAACCCTATTCTCTATCCCACCCCTAGTGCTCCTGCTCCACAATGGAAGAGTACACAATTCAGCTCTTGGTTCCCCCCTGCCCCCAAAAAAGAGACAGCCAAGGAAAGTCTCTATGGAAGGATCCAGAGAGTCATTTCATACAGTATCATGGGATGTGAGCACCCCTGTGCCACCCCCTCCAGCTCCCAAATCATCTCACAGCCTTAGTAAAAGAGAGGAAAGAGATTTACCTGCTTCTATTGAGGCTGAAGCCTGAAAGCCATGTATAACCTTTGAAGGACTGTAATGGTTTTAATCACAGGAATAGCATCTTTTTGAGAGACAGGAGAGAGAAAGGAGATGAACCACTCTGCAAATATTAACCAGGCTATTTTGGAGCAATGGCTATTGCCTTTGAAATCTTTCATCATGGGTCTATACTTAGAATACAGATACGTGCAGGGGGAGGGGAAAGGAACAGCATTAATCCCCAGTTGTTTTGAAGTTGTCCAGTAAGTAGGTTAGCATCTAAACTGTCCAAAATGGAAGTGTTCAATGTTTTGTTTAAATTATGTGGTTCTCTCTTTGTGTTTTGTTTTAACCTGTTCTGCATATCGTCGCATCACTCCGGGAGGTGACACTTCTCAGTTTTCTTTCAAACTAGATGTTATAGAGAGCACTAGTGTAATCACATTGGGAGACCGATGCTCCATGACAGCTAAAAGTTGGATTGAGTTTCAGGAGCTACTATATATAAAGCTGGGTCGACTTATGTCACCGCACTAATTAAATGCCATCTGGGTGGTTCCTCTGGGTTTTTGAGTCCATCACCCAGTTCAGATAGAGTCAGAGGCCAAGGAGGAGAACATGATGATGGACCTTTTTGAAACTGGCTCCTATTTCTTCTACTTGGATGGGGAAAATGTTACTCTGCAGCCGTTAGAAGTGGCAGAGGGCTCTCCTTTGTACCCAGGGAGTGATGGTACCCTGTCTCCCTGCCAGGACCAAATGCCCCCGGAAGCCGGGAGCGACAGCAGCGGAGAGGAACACGTCCTGGCGCCCCCAGGCCTGCAGCCTCCCCACTGCCCCGGCCAATGTCTGATCTGGGCTTGCAAGACTTGCAAGAGAAAATCTGCCCCCACTGACCGGCGAAAAGCCGCCACCCTGCGCGAGAGGAGGCGGCTAAAGAAAATCAACGAGGCCTTCGAGGCACTGAAACGGCGGACTGTGGCCAACCCCAACCAGAGGCTGCCCAAGGTGGAGATTCTGCGGAGCGCCATCAGCTACATTGAACGGCTGCAGGACCTGCTGCACCGCCTGGATCAGCAGGAGAAAATGCAGGAGCTAGGGGTGGACCCCTTCAGCTACAAACCCAAGCAAGAAAATGTAAGCCTAGATGCCGCTGGGGCAGGGAAATGCAAAGGGTGATTAAATGCCTTCCTTAGGGGCCTTAACCTCCAGCTGCTTGGTCTATTTTCCCTTCCCCCTTTGTCGCCTGCCCCTCCCGCTCCCTCTCTAATGAACCCCCAGTGACCCTAGAAGACCGGGTGCCTGCAATAGGCAGGAAACGCGTACCCGGCGGAGGAAACAGAAAAGCCCCCCATCGCCCCCCAGCACTCCCGGAACCGATGTCTCTTTCCTAATCTGTGGCCTTGGTTTTCCCTCCAGCTTGAGGGCGCGGATTTCCTGCGCACCTGCAGCTCCCAGTGGCCAAGTGTTTCGGATCATTCCAGGGGGCTCCTGATAACTGCTAAGGAAGGTAAAGTGAAAGAAGGGCACTGAGCTACACCAGAGAAAATCCGCGGGGTGGGGTCGGGGGGGGGGGAGCTAGGGTGCTCGTTCTGGGCCAAAAAAAAAAAAAAAAAAGCTCGAAGCGAGAGCAGGGACGCGCCCTGGCAGAAAGGAGCTCTTTGCGCGCAGGGACCCGGTCCTACTGCGCTGTCAAGAGGGCCTCGCGCGGGCGCGGGGCTGTCTCGTTCTTCTTTCTTGGGTGCTATGTGTGTGTTTGATTTTTTGTGTGTGTTCAGGAGGAGCGAGCATCGATTCGTCTGCCTCGAGTAGCCTTCGATGCCTTTCTTCTATCGTGGACAGTATTTCCTCGGAGGAACGCAAACTCCCCTGCGTGGAGGAGGTGGTGGAGAAGTAACTCCGGCCGACGCCTGAGACATTCTCCACGCTGCAGCAAGATCCCACCCACCCTCCTTGGCCTAATCCTTTAGATTAGGTCATATTACATTAATATTTAGGAACCCAGGCCCAGGAGTTTAAGAAAGGGAAGGAGACATATTCACAAAGAAACTTTTCGAAAACTTGTGCACGCTCAAATGAAAAAAGCCTTTTGGCTTTTGGCTTTTATTTTTTTGGAACCTCGAGTGGCTTGGGTCTAGTCACCCTTGTTTTGTTTTTGTTTGGTTTTGTAATATATTAACTTTTATTATGATGATCCTTTTGTGCCATATTCAAAAAAAGTTCATTCCTGTCTAAAAGCAAAGTGGGAACGTTGCATTTAATGTTAGTAATATTTAATGTATTTTTGTAAATAGTCTTAGTACTTTCATTTTTTATGTAAACCTGAGAAATATATTTTAAATGTGGAATGACATAATGTATATAAAATGTGCAAATATCCTGGTATTGTGATATTAAAAATAAGTTTCTATATGAACCTTGTTGGTCCTAATTTGAACTGGAAAAATATTTTGAGAGCATGTGTACAAAAGTAAAGAGGGGGAAAAAATTTTAAAAAAAAGTAAAGAGGAACGATATTTTAACGTAGACACTACAGCGGCCCATTTATTTAGGTGTTCCTTTAAGGCTCCCTTTAAAGGGAGGAAAATCAGTTGTTTTCCTTTGTCTGAATTAAACTGGACACTTCTATCTCATGAAGACCTCACACTTGTGATCGGAAGTAAAGAGTATCCAGAAGGAATCTGTCCTTTTCCCTTTTATCAGCATCTCCCTGTTCCCCGTTTTTATTGTCCTGTATCTGGAGATCTGGGTGAGGTTTACTTACCTAAAGTTTACTTTTGAATTTTCAATCAGTAAAATCTCGTGGCAAAAAATTACCAATCCCAGCCTGAACAACACAGCGGAGACCATACCAAAAAAAAAAAAAAAAAAAAAAAAAAAAGCCAGGCATGGTGGTCCCAGCTACTCCAGAGGCTGAGGCAGGAGGATTACTTGAGCCCAGGAGTTCGAGGTTGCAGTGAGCTATAATCAGTCCACTGCACCTCAGCGTGGGTGACAGAGCAAGACCCTGTCTAGAAAGAGAGAGAGAGAGAGGGAGGGAGGGAGGGAGGGAAGGAAGGAAGGAAGGAAGGAAGGAAGGAAGGAAGGAAGGAAGGAAGGAAGGAAGGAAATTACCATGCAAAAACTTTTTGCTTATTTCTATAAAAGATCTTCAGCTAATTTAGTCCAATTGCCTTCCCTCTTTGACTTGGCAGGCCACTCCCTTCTGAAGAAGCATTAATCTGTAGTACTCAGGGGCTGCTCTGGCACTGGAGCCAGATCTCTGGTCCCCTCCCCAGTTTTCTTGAACTAGACTGGTCATAGCCTACTGGAATACCCTCAAGGCCTCCTTTGGCTTGGGTTTGTTTTCCAAATAGAAAGATGAAAGAAGGGGGCAATCTGTCTCTTGAGATGGGGTGGGGGCAGTAGTCTTTGAAGGGAGGGTTGCTTTAAGAGAGGGAAGGGTTAAATGGTTGAGAGCAAAAGACAACAACAACACACATGAAACCTCTTAGCTGGGCCAAACAGCAAAGCCCCAGAGAGGCTAGAGGCCCCAGGAGCTCCTCACCATGAGGATTTTACAACGTGCGCCAGGTTTGTTTATCCTGTAACCTCAGGAAGAAACAGCCACGAAGAAATGACCACCAAGAAACGCACTGGTAAATGAAACAGAGGAAAGAAGCCAGCCATTGCTTTTGAATTGCCACTTCTCTCTTACATTCTGTAAATGGCAACTTGACTCCCTTCCCCTTAACTTCTGCCTTTCCCTTTTTTTCCCCCCACAGCTAGTCTTGAGTTCACAGATGTGAAGACCAAATCAAATTCAGCATTTCCTACCCCAACCTTGCCTCCTACCCCTCCAAAGGCTGGACCTTCCTATTGCGCACCACGGAAGTTCCAGATACTTCCACAGACAGCGTCCCCTGCAGGCGTGGGGCTGTATCTTGCCCCTTTTTCATGTCAGAAAAGAAGACAGACTTCTTCCTAGGGGGATTTACGCTGTTTTCTGAGTATATAGACAATTTGATATTTTTCCGAGTATATAGATAATTGTAAAATACTTTTAAAATGTAGAGTTTCTTTGAAGAAACTGACATTAACTTACAACCCCTTTTAAAGGTTTGAGAGAAGCAGGTGGGATATTTAGTGCATGCAAACTGCTGAGCCTCTGTGAGGGTTGACTACCTAGATTGAATCCAGGCTGCTACCTCCTGCTTAGTGCTGTTTTCTCATTTATAAAATAATAGGGGCAATAATGCCTAACTCCTGAGGCTGTGAAGATTCACTGCAATAACATATGCAAAGTGCCTAGCTAAAACGGGACAAAATAAAACACTAGATGTCAATTTTCTTTTTCCTTAGTAAATCTAAATTGACCATCAAGAGCCTTTTCTTCTACCAAAAGCCATGGTTTCTTCAGCCTTTGCTGGCTCTGGCTGGGGAAAATATTGATACAAATGAAAACAAAAGCAGCATACATGACAGATGTTTAGCATTTTACATAGTAACACATAATCCTACAACAACCTGAGAGGTACTGTTATTACTTCTACTTTTAGAGAAGATCTTTTGAAACAGAGAGGTTCCTGCATCTTCTAAGTACCATATAGAGCCAGGACTCAGAGCCAGGCAATTATCAATGCATTCAAGCCTGTGCTCTTAACCACCATGCACTCTCAAAGAGAAGCCTTGGGAAATTAATAAGGAACATTTTATGGTTGTAGAATAATTTGGCTCTCTTTGGCATTTGTTTTCCAAAAGCTCTTTCTCAAGAGTGGCTAGCTAGTGAACTCCAAATTAGAGCAGTAACTAAGAAATAAGTGGTAAAGCATTTCAAATTATCCAACCAGAAATGTGTGAATATGTCTGGGTGGTATGTATACCCATTTATCATGCTTATCATATAACTCTGATTTTTTTCCTGAGAATCAATAGAAATTTGCCCTAAAATGTTTACATACACACCTATACTTTTACAAACAGATTCATTACACAACTGAAATAAAACAATGTAACTGACCAGATGTACTCATTTACTATATGATTGCACATGTATTTATAATAAGATTTGTGTAATAAACTGCTCAGCAGCAGAATGCTTTTATCAATTCACAGACTTGTTGATGGATTTTATTCAGTCTTTGCAAACCAGATCCTCTCTATCTCTCTTAGTTGGGTAACCTGAGAAATTGTTTGGAATAAGTTTGCCTATAGAAGTCTCTTCATTAAATAGAGCAAATATTTCCCAAAGACTTTATGTGACCTCTACTGCTGTAGCTGACATGTTAGGCTTCCCAGTGAAATCCTTGGAGTGTTTGCAATTAAAATGTTTTTGTTTGATATTGATGATGATAATCTTTACCAAGGCCAAAGCCAAAACAAACAGGGCTGTGAAAGCAGAAAATCAAGACATAATAACTTGGTAAAGATAAGCAATTTGGGATTGAATTCAAGCCTCTTTCCAGAGGCAGGTATACAGTTATCAAGTATAAAATAATGAGTGATTTTCTTTGTTATATTACTGTAGAAATAATTCGTGGAACATCAAATGTCAGCTTTTTAAACTAACTTTAATTATCAGACCTGGATTGTTGAATTCCAAGCCTAAACATTGTGGAAATCCATTTATGTCTAATGGTCTCACTTTTTTCCCCCAACTCTTTCATATATTTTGGGGGTGAAGGGAGTGCTAAAATTTAGTATTCACAACAACTCTTTAAACTGTCAGATAAATCTTCAGATGCTAAAAGTGACCTCTATCCTTATTAAGACATTTTTGACTAGAAGAATTTACCCATTTGCATTTTTCTTCTAGTAACATTTCATTTCAAAACCCCCCTCCCACAACATCATACCTGGACTTTTTTTTAATGTGTTAGTTTAAATATGAGTATCTCTTAGTGCCTAATCTAATACATTGATAAATTAGCAATAACATGGCATTTTCTCAAAGATCCAAGCCATCAGGATATTTCTCCCACAGGTCCCTCTAGTCACTCCCTTAAACTAATTAAACTTATGAAAGATGATGCTCTTTCCCGGAGTTTTCACTCCGGAAAAAGCAATTTTTTGCAAGCCTAGTTCAGAGTCAGTCTGTGCGATGGAATGGCTATGCCATGTGCTGGAACAAAGATAGCGTTGTAAGAACTGGCTACTTTCTCTACTCTCAAGGCTGCTAAATGTCCTTACTTAGGCCTTTGATCTCTCCTGGAAGTCTTCTAATTCAAGCAGAGGCCAATGTCTTCCTCAGCTGTCTTCTCCACAAATTCTTCCAGCAGCTCTGGCAGGTACTAATGTGTTTACTTAGGTGTGCCTGATTCCCAGAGCTAATAGCAGTTTGAAATTGTTTAACACATTGTGAAGTCATCTATAATAAGCAAAATTATCAAGAGCAACTCCCTCTGTCCAGGAGTTGATAAGGATCTGCAGGTAGGGCAGAAGCAAATTGAGATGGATTAATCTTTCTATATGTATTGTGTTTCTCCCTCTAAGAGAAGCATGGAGAATTTTCAATAATGCAGAATTCCTAGGATGGGGAAAATTTACTAAGAACTATGAGTATCATTTTGCTCATGTGGTCTGTCCACCAACACTAGTTTGTTGTCATAATGCTTTACCTAAAATAAATTATGCAAAAAAGTCAATGTTATTTAAAAGTCATTGCAATTTAAACCTGTTTATAAATCTAAACTGTAAGAAAATCGAACATATATTTATTTTGTTCAGAATGTAAAATGAAAAAAAAATGTAAATAAATAAATTATTTATCAACTTTACCAGAACCTTGGTGAGTATTCATTTACAGCACCAGGTGTGGCTGAGTTTTCTTTTCTTCATCTGCCTACCGTGAGACTTTCCTAGCAGACAGTAAGTGCTGGAATATCTTTTCTAACATCCTGTTTACATATTATATAAATGTGAGTTTTCTGTGCATGTTAAAAACTCACTTCTCTGGAGTAATAGTGAAAAACATTATATTTTCATTCCTTCTGTGAGTAGCAAAAGCCAATCTAATCTGATTTTAAATAAAAAGGGTACACTGATAGCTACATCTTTTAAAAAGCAATTTTTAAGTTTTTCCCATGTTTCCCCATTCAATTTCCTTACTCAAAAAAAAAAAAATTTTTTTTCTCTATGGTGCTTACTGACCCTGTTCCTCCCTGTTCTCTTGCAAGGGCTTCCTGGGGAAAAGAGCTGGAGACCCTCTCCTGAATGGGGGACGGCAGTCATGTTTGTGGCACTGGCTGCCTAACTTCTTTGAATAGTGCCCTTTGTGTGTGTGTGTGTGGATCTCTTTCTTCTATCGCCCCTAACAGCGTTTTAATAGTTTTGTCTCCTTTTTTCACTTTGGTACCCCAAGATCTTATTTTCAGCACTTGAGTCCCAAGGGCCCTCAACCCCGGACCCTATTTGCCCCCTGGCAAGTACCATTAAGCCACCGGCCGCTTGTGTTTTCTTGCCTTGTTTAGTTCCACCCGCCTGCAGCACTCTGGTAAATTTGTTTTGCGATCACCTTACCAAAGAGGGCCCTAACCTCTACGCACTACCGTTCCTGACAGAGGCTCCTGAGTGACAGCGTCTTCCCAGGCACAGGAGCTGAAGCGAAGGTGTGGAGGAGCTTTTGCGGGTTTCTGCTCTGGCGTGCTAAGGAGGCGCGCTGAGCCCGAATTCGTAGCACAAGAAAACAAACAAAATCACCTCTCCTAGCGGGGAAGCTGGAGCTCTAATGACCGGGTGCCTAATTTCCAATCCTGTGTGACCTTGGCGCAAATTACCTAACCCCTCGAGCTTGAGTTTACTTTCTTTTTAAAATGGGTCTAATAATAGCTCCCACAGGATCTCTGGGAGTATTGATTAATATATGGAAAGGGTTGAGAACAGGGTTCAGCAAATAGAAAACTCTCAATTAATTGTTAGCTACAAATACATCACGTTGAGGGGATTGGGTAAAAAGCACATTAAGTGTTTTCAAAAATTAGCTGAAAGGCGAGCAAAAGTGTAACCTCCATCTTTCACTTTAAGACAAAGTTTGTGTCCACATCACAGCTCTGTTTTAGCTCCGCCAAATGTGCTAATAAGTGGACTCCACAGCCAATAAAAGTGGTCTTAGGGCTGCTGACAGAACCTGTGGGATCTGGCTGAGAATTTCTGGGGGAGAATATCAACCCACTATTGTATTTCAGAGGTAGCAATGTGCTGTGCACTTGAATGTTTCCACCAGCACTGATCGTCTTAGATTCCACCTGGGCCCTTCAGGAACTTGACTCTTTTTATCTGGTGTAGCCCTGGGTACCGTATTCATTTCAAAGGCATAGACTTGTTAATAGCCTTAAGAAAGGTGCAGATGGATTTCCCGCTGGTCAGGTGATTAAGCAGCCCATTGGTGTGAGAGGGAGCCTGATTTTCAGGAGGGATCTTTGTCTTAGGGATGATGGGACAGCAGCAAGGGGACAGTGACAGGCACCGGCCAGCAAACCTTAGTGACTGACACGGTCACTCTTGTATCCCTGGTTTTTAGGGCCTTCACTTCAGAGGGAAGATCTCACCCGGAAAAAGTTAGTACTTCCCTGGCCCCTGCAGATGCTGCATCAGTGAACTGGGGATGCTTTAGGAAAATAATTCTGTGAAAAAAATAACACCAAGAAAAGCTCCTCCCTTCTCCCCCAGTAGCTTAGGAGCCGCAACACTTAGTGGACTGGATGACTATAGATTGGGTTGAGAACACTTCCTCTTCTTCTAATGGGGCCACAAGCCCTGATCCAAAACCCTAGACTATTTGTGTAGACCTTAAGAAATTGCCTTTCCTAAATATAAACAGCACCTCCCCATCCCAAGTGATCTGAAAGTAGGTTAAGTGTGGAGGGGGATTGGTAAAAGCTGATTAATAGATTCATTCTCACTTAAATGGCAACCTTCCCCTCTCGCCTTCTACCAGTCAAAGTACCAAAGACCCTGCTGCGACTGCTTTTCTGGAAGGCTTTTGTCACCGAAGTGTGTGAAGTTACTCATGGCTTGAGGAGTTGGAAATTTTACACGAGCTGAGGATTGCTGTGCCAGCAGCTGGGACGCATCTGTAACGGTGTTAGTTTGCCTGAAAGCAGAAAATTAGCAACCCCAAAGCCCAGCTTGGCTGTTTAGTCTGTAGAAATGACAGGGTGGAGCAGAAAGAGAGGAAGAAAGCAAACTCGCCCCTGGAAAGGGAATTTGACTTCTACAACTGAGCTTCTTCGATTGCAAATCTTAGAGATGGCTTTCAGTGGGGCTCTTTGGCCTGCTCAGGGTCTAGCGAAGGCCTGGCACAGAGGAGGTGGTGCTCAGCAAATATGTGTAGAAGGGAGAAAGGAAGGAAGCGGGGAAGAGAGGAGTGCTCCCAGTCACCTGTGCCCACTTCCATTTAGCCTCCCCCACCTATAGGGAGAACTCAGAGGCAGCCCTGTCTAGAGAAAAGGAACCGCCCCATTATCCTCAGTAACATAGAGACTATAATAAATGGCAATCTGATTAGAATTTTACCACCCTCAATCTATACAAAATAGATTTTAAAAAGCAAACTCTAGATTCACTCCATGATTGAAAGCATCACGTCATGTTTTCAGTACCCGTTATTCATCCTGGTTGAAAAAAAAAAACCTTAACTAATTAAAGTTCATGAAAAAAAGAAACACCTAAAAATAAGGTGTTTCCTCAGGTCCAGGATTGGGAGGGCAGGTCAGCTATTGGTGTCGGCCCAAAGGGAGTTCTATTTATTATTCTTATTTTTAAATGTGCAAGAAATTGCAAAAAGTTAGACTTCCTCTGTTTCTTTTGTTTGTGACATCTTTTAAGTATCCCTTGGTGTGAGTTACGTAGAGAGTGCAAGTGAGCGGGTTGGGCAGCCTTTTCCACCCCAGCAGAAATGCAGTAAAACCATTAGCGTCAAAAGGGGCACTAAACAGCAAATTGTCTCTAGAGGAAAGGCAGAGGTTTGCCCAGACAGCCCCCGCGGGGGTTGCGGTGGGATATGCTAATAGTGCCGGCCTCTGGGGCCGGCCTCCCTCCCCCAAGAATATATAAATAGCCCCAACCCCAGCTTGTCGACCCAGGCCAACAGGCGTCTGCCCTTGTTAATTACCAGAGAAACCGACCAGGGAGCTCCGTCTGGGATTTGCTGGTCTGCAGCGGCGCTGGGCTCCAGTTTCTCCTTTATCCCTCTAGCTGCCTGCCGTCCAGGTGCACCTCCTGCCTCTCGGTAGGATGGACATGATGGACGGCTGCCAGTTTTCGCCTTCTGAGTACTTCTATGACGGCTCCTGCATCCCGTCCCCCGAGGGTGAGTTTGGGGATGAGTTTGAGCCCCGAGTGGCTGCCTTTGGGGCGCACAAAGCAGAGCTGCAGGGCTCAGACGAAGACGAGCACGTGCGAGCGCCTACCGGCCACCACCAGGCTGGTCACTGCCTCATGTGGGCCTGCAAAGCCTGCAAGAGGAAGTCCACCACCATGGATCGGCGGAAGGCGGCCACGATGCGCGAGCGCAGGCGCCTGAAGAAGGTCAACCAGGCGTTCGAGACGCTCAAGAGGTGCACCACGACCAACCCCAACCAGAGGCTGCCCAAGGTGGAGATCCTCAGGAATGCCATCCGCTACATCGAGAGCCTGCAGGAGCTGCTGAGGGAGCAGGTGGAGAACTACTACAGCCTGACGGGACAGAGCTGTTCCGAGCCCACCAGCCCCACCTCCAACTGCTCCGACGGCATGGTAAGCAGTAGCTCTGGTACCTACTAGGCTACCCTGATCTTTTCTAAAAATCCTTACACCTCATTTAAACCAAGTGTAGTGGGGGGAGTAGGGTAGAGACAATTGCTGAATTGCTTTAAGAGAAGAGAGGTGTCCACATTTAGAAAGATACTAGGAAACGGGATGAACAAGATTTAGTTTGACTTTGTGCCAGGTTCTAGGTGTACACTGTAACAGAGGGTTAGCATGTGAGCTAGATGGCTGTGAATGATCAATCAGATGTTTTCTCCATTACTCAGTTTATTTCCAAAATATGCCACCTGTGGATGCTGCCATACACTAACATGTAAAGGCACTGCCTATAACTTAATGAAGAAATGGGAAAAAATACCCCCATGTCCCCAGTTCCTGCTCTTCTAAGGCCTGGCTGGAAGGCGATGTTGATGCATTCTTTTCAGAGGGCGTTTGCTCAAACGCTGCCAGATTTTAATGTGTTTTTGCCCTGGGAAAGTGTTCTTTCCCTGAATTAGTGTGGCTTCCTTCTACTCCAATCCATTTTGCATGGTTAACCCAATGCACATTGCTGCTGAGTTCCACCCCCTCTTCGTTTTGCTGCTGCTCTCCTCTTCCTGAAGCACAGAGATTGACCTCTGTGCCCCGGGAATTTGGAGAGGGCTAACCCTTCCTAAATCAAGGCAATGACCACGTAGAGTAGTCAGTTTACAGAGCTGGTGGGCAAGCACTGCCTCAGCCTAGGTCAGAGCATCTTTTACCAAGAGCTGAAAACAAATTTCTTTTGTGTCTTGTGTTATAGCCCGAATGTAACAGTCCTGTCTGGTCCAGAAAGAGCAGCAGTTTTGACAGCGTCTACTGTCCCGATGTACCAAATGGTAAGAATTGATAACTGAGAGGAGTTTAAAGATCAGTTCAACCTCACAATTAAGCCTATCAGAGCAGAATCTGTGCATCCAGCTAGTACTGGGGAGGGGAATGGAAGTGATGGTTCTTACAGGAAGGCTTTGGCAGAGCAAAATAAACACACATCTTCTGCTCCAAATCCCCACCCAACACACACACACTTTTGCTTGAAATATTTCCACTATCCACCTCCACCCCCAAGGAATTGTCAGATATTTGCTGCAAATTTCTACATTAGGCTTTCTGTGACCACTTGACCCCTGGGTGTCAAAAGGAATGACCTACAGTTTAAGGGGCAACATAAGCAAGTTGGTCTATCTGGGGATAATTTTTTTTAATGTTTTTCTCCTTGTATCCTTAGTATATGCCACAGATAAAAGCTCCTTATCCAGCCTGGATTGCTTATCCAGCATAGTGGACCGGATCACCTCCTCAGAGCAACCAGGGTTGCCTCTCCAGGACCCGGCCTCTCTCTCCCCAGTTGACAGCACCGATTCACAGCCTGCAACTCCAGGGGCCTCTAGTTCCAGGCTTATCTATCACGTGCTATGAACTAATTATCTAATCTAGATCAGTTCCAGCAGGAGGGCCTATTACACAGTGGAGGAAGGAGGCCCACAAAGCCCTAAACCAAGACGACCTGTATATAAAAATATATTTTCAGTTGTACATTTGTAAATATTTTCTTGCCACCTTATAAGAATGTGTATTTAACTAAAAAGTCACCGTTGCAATTAATACTTTCTTCATCTTTCTTCTTTGCTTTAGACACATAGTGCTATATAATATTGTTTTTGAAGATAGTTGCAATGCTTAACTTATATGCATATTTTTATAAATAATGCTCATCAAAATATTATCTCTGTTGTTTGGATCATTATTTTTTTAAAAAATGTTAGAGCAGCTGGGAATCAGTTAAAGGGAATTTTAAATATGTTTAACTTTTGCTTTTCTCTTTAATCCTTTAGCTATATTGTATTAAATAAAAATACAACAATACTGCCTAGTGGTATATATTTTGAACTTCTCTTATAATAAATGCATCTTTTAAATGTAAGCACAAAATAGTACTTTGTGGATAATTTCAAGATATAAGAAATTTTGGAAATTCCACCATAAATAAATTTGTTTACTACAAGAAATATTTTGGTTCGTGACTTTTTAAAAGACCGCCAATTACTAGTAATTGACATTAGATCTTTAAGGCTGAGCTGAAAATACTTAAACAGTTGGCTTTGTAGATAACTCTGAATATTTACCATCTCATGGACCCAGTTTAGGTTCTGTTGCTGTCACAAATGAAAATACTGTCTTTCCATTTTAAACATACTTCAAGGGAGCCTGCTAAATGAAATTTTTCCTTTATGTTAGTACTTAACCATATAATGTCAAATAGTGTGTGAGGAGGGAAGGTGGAAGTTATTCAGGACAATAACACATGTTTAAATAAAAAAAATTAAAGTGTTATCTAATTTTAATACCTACAGTACATTAGAAATCATGAGTTGTCAATTTGCTTTTTCTACCTACCTGAAAATATCTTCATACTATATCCTAATATTGTCAATAAAATATATAAAGACATTGAGCTGATTTTTTATATTGTTAAGAGTACCAGCATAAGAAAACTTATACAAATTATAGTAAAGTACATTGCAGTTGTCTTCTTCCTTTTTACAGCTTTTAAAATTTTATTTTATTAATCATATTGTCTGTATGTTTGTGCATGTGTGTGTGGGAAATAGAGTTGTGTCACTCATTGTTTATCCCCTTAAATCTCCTCCAGAAAGACCTAACATGAAAAAATTGAACAATTAAAGGGGAAATTAGGTTGAGACAATCATTGGGATAATTCTTACAACTTTACCATCGAGAGAGATAAAAAGGAAATATCCCTGAAGCATCTAAAGTAGCTGTTCACAGAGAACAAAAATAGATTGTTTCATCCTCTAACTTTTACATTATTTTAAAATTGCTAAGGGTTTGTGTTTACATAGATTAATGACACAAAGCATACAGACCCTTTGCTAGAGCTGGGCAATGCTCCTGATCTCAGGAAAGTTTCCCCTTTTCTCTGATATGATTTTCTTGTACTTGTGCAGTCATGAGGCTTAAAGAACTGAGAATCAGGGAGTCATTCCATAAGACAGGGAAAAGGGCTGAGTTAAAAAAAAAATGTTGTGGCTGCTCTGTTAACGTCATGGCCTGACAGGGGATGCTAACTTTTTAAAACACCGATAAGTCTTTATTCATGATTTGGGAGTTCGAGGATTTTAGGTGAAGAGAATTCAAGAGGGCATGGTAGAGATTCATGTATATTTCCAACCTACGTTGAGTTTTTCACTTTTGTTACACATTGTGCTAGGTACATTTTTTCCTTTTGATACTTCTATAGAGAGGTTGGAGATTTGTTTTTAGTAGAATCAGAAGGGGAAAAAAAAACTATTGAAATACTGGTTTGTTTTTTTAAGTTCAATTTTTAAACATATTACCATATTTGGTTTCATTTTATAAAATTAAGCAGAAAACAATGAAATTTTTAGTTCAAGTGATGGAAAGTTTTCTTACTAAATACCAATAATTTCTATTACTTTAAAGTGTATTTAATATTCTTAGTGAATATTATAATAATTCAGAGTAGTTAGAGCGTTTCCAGTGGTCTAGATTTATTACAGGAGGTGATCACTGTATCATTGAAAACACTACTCTCTATGCCAGGTCGCTCCGTGCATCCCATTTCCAATGTGCTAACATCGAAGGCTGATGTCTACTCAGTAAACAACTCAGCACGACACATCATTTGCAGGCATATATAGTTCTTTTTGGATAAGGGGACTTTGGAAATTGGTTCTCCAAAAGAAGACCCAGAAAAGTCTTCTTTTCTCCAAAAAAGTAGAGGAGAATAAAAGAGTGGAACTGACAAAAGATTCAAGTACAGATAGGATTTTGTCATCTATAAATCTCCTGCAGTGAACAGTTGGGCTGCCTCTGAGTTTGTGTCAGACCACTTCACCTCAGCTGGTAGAAAGTATGCAACCAACCAACAGTCAAATTCCTCGGAGCAACTAGGACAGTATTTCCTTCCCCATCTACAAATCTGATGGGGAGGATGTTCCTAGGAAATGAGAGTCAAAGAGCCTCCTTTTCCTCCTGCCTGGGAAATGCAAGCTCACTGAGTTACATATGAAAACTGAGTCCAGTGAAGTTATGGAAATTGGTAGATGCCATATGGATGCAAGTTGCTATACAACTCAAGAGTGTCTCCATTGTCCCTATTTTCTTCTTTGAAAGATGGAAGTCAGAT
Organism: Lepilemur ruficaudatus; assembly: GCA_963574885.1. NCBI lineage: Eukaryota > Metazoa > Chordata > Mammalia > Primates > Lepilemuridae > Lepilemur > Lepilemur ruficaudatus. The sequence goes on along the minus strand of CAUYRT010015386.1, from coordinate 14,141 downwards.
AAAATTAGTGGCTATATTTTACCCATAAATTCTTCTTTCAGGTGGCATTCTAACAAATACTTAATCTGCGAGTGGTATTTCCTGAAATTCTGTGTCGGGTTTTAACAGTTACTAGATGAAAGTGTAATTTAACTCTCTGACTTACGGAAGTGATATTTCTGGGAATGGCATTAGAGTACAGCTATTTGTAACTTCAGAAAAGCCCTGCTTGAATGGCAAAGTACCCCTGAAAATATCACCACTGCATGTTCCCACAATCGTCACAAAAAGCGAAAGGCCATCATATTTCCTTTAAGAATTTTGATTATCCATATTTTAGCTGACTAGTGATTTAGCTTATTGTAATATTATAAATAGTGACCACTAATATTATTAAAGAGTTAAAATCTTATAAAAATAATCCTTTGTAAAGGGGGAAATTAGCTAAATCCTATCTCCAATTGTGTCACTGATTCACTTCATTCCAGATTAATCAGGAAAGAATGCTAAAGCAGTAACTAGCAAATATTAAGTGCTTACCATTATGCAAATAAGAAAACTGAGGCTTAAGCTTAATAAGTTGAACAACACTCGGCTAGCCGTTTGGGCTTCTTCACAACACTTGTTCCAGGAGGCTCCAGCAGAAGTTACAAGGTTTCTTATGGCAGCACTGAAAGTCCCAGAACATTACTTCTGCTACATACTTCCTGTCAAGAAAGTTACTAATACCAGCCCAGAATCAAGCAGAAGCAAATTAAACTTCACTTTGCAGGGGTGGAAATGGTAATGACTTTGTGTACATATTAACCCACCACAATCACTCATACAGGCTTGCTGCATCTGTTTCACACATTCCACTAATTGTAATCTGGCTTCTGCCTCTGTCACTGTCAGTGGTTACTGATAAATTTCAAATCAGAGGACTGTTTCAGTCATGGGCAAGCTTATACCTCTAGGCCAGATGTCTTCCCTCACCTTTAGTCCTATATATCCAACCGTCATCTTAAAATCTCTTAGAAGTCTCAATGGTAACTCCAACTCAATGTATTCCAAATTAAATGCATCATCTCTTCCCTCTCTCCTTACCTCTAAACCGGCTCACCTTCAGTGTTGACTCTCTCAGCAAATGACATCACCAGTTATGTAAACATGAAATTTAGGACATATTCTTAACATCTCAATCACCCTTACTCTTTTGTCTGATGAATTACAAAATCCTATGAATTTAATTCTCAAATCTTTACCCTTAATCCAAACTCTGGCTGTTTCTTTCCAGGAATATCATAAGATTCTCTTAACCTGTCCCTCCGTAATTATTTTCCATCTTCCACTTCTAGAGACAGCATCCAAGTTTTTCTGTGAGGGTTCTCCCTTTCCTCTTCTCAGGTCATGTAGTTCAGGTGGGATTGACAGTACCATCTGGGTTCAGAAGTGGGAAAGTCATTCTGCCCTGACTGTGAGTATATCCTCTTGCTTGGTCATAATGATTGTTTCATGGATAGACACGTGACTTAACTTGTTTAATAAATGTCAGTCCTAGGATATTTACTGGAAGTACAGAAAAAGAAGGTTCTCTTTCTGTTGAGGTGATAATATATGAGAGTTTTGATTTTAGGCTGCAAACTGTCAATTCACTCCTAGGAGACGATATCATGCCTAAAAATAATGTCAACACAGTGGAAAGCAGAGCTGTGATGCAGAAAGATATATTCCTGAAAACATCATTAAGCCTCCAGATCCTAAAATGCCTGAATATCTGCTCTTGGCCATGCTTTACAATCTTGGCGCCAACAAATGATCTTTTTTCTTAAACCAGTATGAGTGGGAATTTTGTTAATTGAAACAGAAATAATCTTGCATGATGCCACTCTGTGATCTCTTCTGCTTATCACAGCTAGAGCAATTGTCTCAGAATATTCATCTGATCATGCCAACCATTCTGTTTTCCCTCCCAGCTTATTGCATGAAGAGTAACTAACTGAGCAACCCTTTAACATGACCCTCAAGCTTTTGTATGACAGTCTCCTATCTACCTGTCTAGCATTATCTCTCTCTGGTCCAGTTCCTGCTCTCTCCACTCCAGTCACAGAAGAGACTTTTATCAGTCATTGTGTTCCCTCTTGCCAAAGAGGCTTTACACATTCCATTCTTTCTGTCTGCCATGCTCTCCTCTCCTCTACTTCACCTAGTCAATTCCCACTATTCTTTTATATCTCAGCTTAGGCACCAATTCTAAAACAAGTTTTCCCTGAACTCTCTCACAGTGTCAAGTTCTCTTATTCTATGTTCTCAAAGCACCATGTATCTTTTCTCTGTAGTATAGCTCATCATTGAAATTATGTATTAATTTTTGTTATTATTAACATTTGTTTACTCCACTTGAAAGCAACAAGACCTGTTCTTGCACAACTCTTGTCCCCTGGAAAATACATACATACACATATATAATATATATATATGTATACACACATACACACATATGTATTATTCTACTATAGTAGAATAGATTGTGTATGTGTGTGTATGTGTGTGTGTGTGCGTGTGTGTAAAATAAATGAATTGACATTGCTGAAGCATTTGTTGCTATGGAATGTACCCTCATTTTTTATTTTAAATTTAAATAGATTTAGGGGAACAGATGGTTTTTTGTTACATGGATGAAATTGTATAGTGGTGAAGTCTGAACTTTTAGTGTACCTGTCACCCAAATAGTGTACATTGTACCCAATAGGTAATTTTTCATCCCTTACTCTGTCCCAACCGGGATCCCCCATCTGAGACTCCAATATCCATTATGTGACTTTCTATGACCATGCATACCCGTAGTTTAGCTCCCACTCATTAAAAGTGAGAACGTGAGTATTTGGTTTTCTGTTCCTGTCCTACTTCACTTAGGACACTGGCTTCCAGTTCCATCCAGGTTGCTGCAAATGACATTATTTCATTCTTTTTATGGCTGAGTAGTATTCCATGGAGTGTGTGTGTGAGTGTGTGTGTGTATTCACCCCCCAACACACACATTTTCTTTATCCATTCATCAGTCGATGGGCACTTAGGTTGATTCTGTATTTTTGCAACTGTGAATTGTACTGTGATAAACATACAAGTGCAGGTGTCTTCCCTCATTTTTCAAGCTTTTCTTTTTATAATTCCTTGACACCATTTTCTATTTTTCTATTGGTTCTCCTAATTTTCTGTTTTCCATTAATTTCTTGCACTGACTTCTCATATTTTGGCTAGTTGTTGTGTATTTATTCCTTAGGGTTCTGTTGTGTGGACACTTCTCTTTTTGGTCTACTATAGACCTTTTCAACTACCGTAGCTTCACCTTCTATCTCCTATGGTAGAGATGTTTCTACTACCACCTCATTTATACTCCCCTTTAAGGAAAGCTGCTCTAACTGCAGCTTCTAATTGGCCTGTCTGGTCTTTTTGGTTAATAGTTAATCAGTCAGGAATGGGCACTTGACCTGAGGGTAATTAATACATAGACTGATCAACATTTATGAACTGTATAGTTTGATTCAATATATGCTTTGAGATAAACAGACATTTTTTTTTCTCAGAAACAGAGAGATAAATCACCAGGTAATAATGGGAATTAAATTGAAATGCTATGCTATAGATGGGGCTAGAGAGATTAGGACGGGTTATACATAGGCTAAAATTATAGGGGAATAGAAGAAGCCAGTGGAGAGTAGTATAGAGTATGCTCAGAGATGGAATAGGGTACAGTACTCACTACGTGCCTACTATTGTTCTACTGAGGCCCCGAGGTTAAATCCCAGCTTTATCACTAACAAGCTGAGGGAACTTAGGTAAATTGCTGAAATTCTTAAAAGCTGTTTTCTCAGTTATAAATGTGGATAATGGAATGTGTCACAGGGGTTGTGAATATCGCATGAAGTAAGACATAAAAATGTTTAGCCTAGTGCCTAATACGTAAAAATGCTCATCGATGATAATTCAAAAAAGGAAATATAATGGTTGAGGCTTAGAATGAAGACTTGCAAATTCCTGATGTGGGGATCTTTGGAACTACTTTGAGTTCTGAAATATCCTCCAGCTTTAGTAGCCTTGAGCCCAAGTGATTCCTTTTATGATTATTACTCCTAATAAATCCTACGTATGGCGAGCTTGAGTGCATCTGCAACTAAAAGAATCACATTAAAACATCTTCAAATGCTAATCGCAGGTTATTCTTCAGAGAATCATTTGTATTTTTCAATGACCAACTAACGATTTCCTCCTAGATGGCAATTGCAACATAGATAGAATTGAAATCATCTGCTTCTCCTACATCTTATTTCATTTTGTGGTATCATTTGCCAAAAATTTTAGAATTATTTTTGATTTTTCTCTTTCCTCAAAGCAATTAATTTCATTTGCCTAGATCACAAGGCAAAAGGGAATTGTAAAAATAATAGTAGTAGAAGCAATAGAAACAAGTGAACAAGCGTATTTCTTCAGTAAGCATCACTTTTCACACTGTAACATTTATAAAATCAACGTGAGGCCGGGCACGGTGGCTCACACCTGTAATCCTAGCACTCTGGGAGGCCGAGGCAGGCAGATTGCTCAAGGTCAGGAGTTCAAAACCAGCCTGAGCAAGAGCAAGAGCCCCGTCTCTACTAAAAATAGAAAGAAATTAATTGGCCAACTAAAAATATATATATAAAAAAATTAGCTGGGCATGGTGGCACATGCCTGTAGTCCCAGCTACTCGGAAGGCTGAGGCAGGAGGATCTCTTGAGCCCAGGATTTTGAGGTTGCTGTGAGCTAGGCTGACGCCACGGCACTCACTTTAGCCCGAGCAAGAGATTGAGACTCTGTCTCAAAAAAAAAAAAAAAAAAAATATATATATATATATATATATAAAATCAGTGTGAGTTTTATAATGGAATAAGATTCCTTTTTCTGCTCAAAAAGATCTTTCAAATTGAATCTCCTATAATAAATGGGATTTTAGAGTCAAGGAAATGTAGTATTAAGGCTAAGAAAAGGCATTTATAAAGGACATTTATTAAACATTTCCTTTTTTACTAGAAACTGGGTTTTACTAGAAACTATGGTTTCTAGTAAAGCTGTGGTTTTATGTATATTATTAATGTTGATCATTAGTAGATAAAAAGTTATCTTCATTCACAGAGTGACTACTATGTACCTGAAAATGTTTGTGGGTCTGATATGCATTACCTATAACTAAGCATAAAAACAGCTCAAGGAATTGAGTTTTACCAACTCCAGGCTCTTGCTGAGGAAGGGCTTACACACAGAAAGTGTATGTAACATGATCAATTTACAAGTGGGGCTCTTGCAAAGTCTCCTATTACAGCCCTGTGCAGCCACCAGAGTGTAGTAGAAACCTGAGGCAAGGCAAGTATTTTGAGCAAATAACCTAGATTTTGAAAATGGTATTTTAATATTCTGGTAGTTGGAATGGGGAGAGGGTAGAGTCAGGAGGACTAATTAAGAGGATTTTGTAGTAGCCCTTGCACAAGGTGATGTTGCTCTTTAGCCCTCACTGAGCTGTCCAACACAAGGAAGGCTCTCAATAAAAGTTGTTGACTGATTGAACCACTGAGGTTGTGTCTGCATGATGCCAGACATCTGGATATAAAGAGTAAAATCCTATCATCCAGATGTTAAGGTTACATGATATGTCACCATCAAACATTTAGAAACTTTTACCCGATTGTCTTTTTTTTTTTTTTTTTTTTTTACTTTTCATCCAGATGAATAGCATTGAGTTAACTCAGCTTGAGCATGTACCAATTACTAGCCCCTGTATTTTTTTTTTTTTCACTAGGATGGTTAATCAGGTTGCTAATGTTGATGAATCACTAGAAATGGATGGTAAATATCACAAGCAAGTGAATATCAAGATCCTAAGAATTAGCAAATAATAAAGAAAACAAAAGCTTCGTATTATCAGAGATGTATTTTAAATACTATTTATTGTGGTTTCCCTTCTTTTTATCCAAAGAATTTTCACTGGGTTTGGTGTCTCAAGCTTACAGCATTACGGTTTTCTATTATTTTTTTCACATCAAAGGTAACTCTGAAAATATTTCACAGACAGTTAAATGTTAATCCTTTCCTTCTGTTAGTACTTTGCTCAGTTAAAATGCAATATAAAAAGTGATGCACTGTAATATCATATTCAGTTCACGCAAAGTAAATATTATCCTCCTAAACACTACATATACTAATGTATTCTAAGAATCCCAATTTTGATAAAACCATAGTGCTACAATTAAGTAATAGTGATAATATAAAATAAATATCTCTTTGTTCTTTGAAAATTTATCTCCAAATTAAATAGGAGAACAAGTGCATTAATTTATCATTGAAGGTAATACTTTTAAATTTAACCAATTCTGTGTCCAGATGCTAAGCTGACTTGAGAAGGGAAAGGTTTTTAGAGACAGGGTCTTGCAACCTTGAACTCTGGGGCTCAGGCTATACTCCCACCTCAGCCTCCACAGGCTAAAGCCACCACGCTCAGGTAATTTTTATTTTTTGATAAAGATAGTGTCTCCCAATGTTGCCCAGAACTCCTGGCCTCAAGCAATCCTCCCACCTGGGCTTCTCAAAGTGCTGGGAGTATAGACATGAGCCACCACGCCTGGCCAAGAAGTGAAAGTTTAAGTAAAACATCTGGCTAACTGGGTATTTTGTGCACATGATGATAAAGAGATCGACTGCTACGGGTAGGACTATTTTTTTTCTTGAAGAAATTCCTGATTTTTTAAGTTACTCTTTTAAATCATTTGTTTGGTTTTACATTCTCTGATAAATAAGGATAACAGGAACTAGGCAGATGAACTATTGAGATGCCTGCCTGGGTAACTGAACCCACAACTCCACTGCTTTTAGTTGTTAACACACATTGGGAGAAATGTGAGTTTGTGGCTAAAGAATATTAAAAGTATAGTTTATTTATTTGTTATTTTTCTACTGGGTCATGCATTCCCTGAATGCAGAACTGTTCTCTGAATCCCTAACACCTTTATCTTGCTTCAGGCATATAAAGGGTATAAAAGAAATGCTCATTGAATAAATTTCTGTATTTTCATATCAATTTGTATATATGAGTAGAACCTCTATTGGAAGAATTTAAATTTCTTTCCCTATCTAATTGTAGATCAGAAAATCCATCTGTTTTAAATGTTATGATCTCTTTCAGAAAGACAGGATATATGATAAGAATAGTCCCATACAAACTTAGAATCAATTCAGTATGAAAAAATGATTATCTCCTAAAAAGACATCTCTTTAGAATCATAGGCTTAATCATAGCGTGAGAAATAATCACATAAAAAATAGTCTGCCAATATTTGAATGGCAAAAAGAAATTTTTAATAAAGTTACATGAAGAATTTTGAAAGTCTTTCAGGTTTGCTGTGTTGGAAGGATAAGTGTCTTTTACATTGACATATTGCCAACTCAAAGCATCTAAAAGCCCTTTCTGAATTATGTATAAACAAGAATCATTTCACCCACCTCTGGGCTGGAATGTGACAGCTGGTTAAAGTAAGCATAGCAACACTACACAACAATGTCAAACAGGATGAATGGCTTAACTAATCAAAAATAGAGCTTCAAAGTAAAACTGCTCAAATTAGATTTCTGGCCGGGACAGAAAGGTTAACTGTTCTGTACTGATATAAAGTCCCTAGGATACTTGATGACTGCAAGATTCATGTCATTATGACCAATCAAATTCAAGATGTGATTTGACAACTCGAGAGTTCTTTAATATTACACTGGGGGCTTTTGTGGTCTTTTGGTCCAAGATGAGGAATGCAAAAGCAATATGTGTAATAGTTAAGGGAATAAACTGTGACATAAAGGTGACCTTGGTCAAGTCACAAGTTCCCAGCTTATAACTTGAGCAAGCCGCTTTCCCTCTCTGCACATAGGGTTCTCACTACTCACGGCCTCAAACTGTTTTTAGGGTTAGTCATATGTAATGTACCAGGCTCTAAAATCAGTTCCTAGAACATACATGGAGATTATTTTTATCTATTAATGGTCAAAAGGATTCATACTAAATACTGGGAGAAGAGGTTCTGAGAAATATTTCCCAATATACTAAGTTATTCTTAACTTAGGGATCTGACAAATTGTTGGCCCAAGAAACAGTCTGGTTTAATTTAAGATGTTTGAGCAGTAATGATAGATTAAATACCATTGCCAGAAGTGGTTTAGGAGGAGCTAAAGAAAACATAAGCATACTAATTTTTCCCTTTTTTTTCTGTCTAGCAATAAATACTTAATCAAAATTCCAAAATGAATGGCTTCAAATTGCTTGACAAACTCTAGGATTTTCAATCAGATATTACTGGTAATATAGGAAGTTATAGAATGCTCTATTATTAAAGTTATTTAAATAATCCAAAATCATTATTCCCCTTATTTTAGTTAGTTTGAAAGTTTCAATAAAATCTTATTTCAACATTAGAGACTATAGTTTCTCTATCTCATCTCCCTTCTGAACTTTGGCCTTTATTTCTTGAATTAATAACTGAAGATGCTACAATTTTTACATGTCTTCACAATAAAAAACTTAATTCTGGAATATTAATAATATGTGGAGTATATAATACAAAAATACTACAAAAACTATGTTCTAATAATTCTTAGAGAAAAATATCTATATTTTGAAATCATGTACCAGTGATTGGCATAAATGATCTATAATCATATTACAATTATAATTTTCTTCAATCTCTCTAGGTTCAAATGGCTATTTCAGTACAAGAGAAAATCATTCTTAGTTCTTACTAAAGTGTGGTGAGCAAAGCCATCACTGTTTAAATCGATGTATAACAAAAGTAGAGTGCTGTGTCAAGACCTATAGATCACAGAAGTGAAATATGTAGGATTCTAATTGTTAGTCTAATCCTCTCAGGAGGTTAATTCTTAAAATTTTAGCTATGAAGTTTCACATGTTCCATTTACTGTGGTACTTGGGGACATTGACAAAGAGTTGAGTATTACTGGTATGTCCATTCTAGCTTTAGTCACTGAACCATATCACTTACTGGTAAGTTATACAAAAGACTTCCATTTTAATGGGTGATATTTTTTCAGTTACCTTAGGTATTAGCTCCCAGGAAATGTTTAGTCAAAAGTAACGATATTCTGCAGAATGTTACCAACTCTTTCATGTTGTACTTGTACTATCTATTCCTACCTATTAACATACAAAGAATGGCAGTGTATATTTGGATGAGGGAACTATGGACATAATTGCCTCACTCTTTTTTACTTTTTAGTGTTTTCCAGATTTTCTAAATGGATACCTTGGAAACAGAAACAAAATAGTTGCACAGAAATGTATATACATTCTTCTTATATCAACATTTTCCAATCTGTCATTTCCTTTCTAGTCAGTCAACTTTTTAAATCAGCCTTAATGTTTTATGTGCTATTTGCACATCAATACATCATATCTCATTAGATTTGACTGGAAGAAGGAAGGATGAGTTGGGGAAAAGGAAGATGTACATAAGGGGGAACATTGGGATACTTACTAGACTTACTAAAAACCCACTAAGCTCTTACAGAATTGTTAACAAAAGGCTTTGTGAAAGCTTATTGGAGTGTTTCTCTTTTCATACTGCCCTAGTGATCATTCAGACCACTCCCTACAGAATTTATCTTCCCCAAATATGTTTTTTATACTCGGGCAATCATTGAAAAAGACCTTGCTAATTTAGGGACACAGAAAAATATTAATTTCAATCAAAGAACTTATCCCAAATCTATTTCATGGCCAAGAATAGGTACTGATAATCGTGACACCAATACCTCTGCTTTTCACTAGCCTTCCGATGGAATCATTAGTTTTTGTTTACTGGAGTATAATAGCTTATTTTAACCCCCTTTCCATAATTTCATTAATTTTTGTAATTATTAGATGTCCTATTTATATATTCAAAATATACTCAAAATTTAAATGTGGGTTTATTGCCAGTATATTCCTAGCACTTTTTTCAGTAGATAGAACCATCTTCTCCTTTAAAAACAGATACTTAGAGTCATTTGGAAAATATTGAGAAATTCTAGGAAAATATTATTCTTTGCTGAAGGCCCGCAACGAGTGACTTGTAGAGTTTTGATAAAATCCACAAAAGAACACGATATACACCTCATGTGACTTTTTCTAAAGAAAAATTATTTCTAATGAAAATGATGGGTTGGTTATAATTAGTCATAAAGAAGAGAAACTCATTGAATCAAATCTTTTGGTGGGAAACTGCTAAAGTAGACTATGGGGAATTGTCAGGAATGAGGTTTCGTAGTTTCTGTAGAAAATTCAAATTTCCTCCAAAAGAGGAAAAGAGACATAGAGGTCACCTGGAAAACTTTTCTCCCTGGCTTCTCTCTCCCTCCAAATCCTTTTCTAGGTTTTTGCTCTTGTTTTTACTATAGTGGCATATGCTTTCATATTTCAAATATCTTCCCAGTAAATTGTGAATCCCAAATAATGGTGAATAATGCCTATAGTACTTGCCTTCTAAGGAACTTAAGCTGGGCTGTATAGTTTATAGCTGATAGACTGGGATTCAGTCTTTCACTGCAATGATGTATTCACTTCACTAAGAACCATTTCCATTGTAAATTAATTCTTGAAACGTTGGGTTGTAAATGCCATCAGTATCATTATCCAGTCTACTCCCAGAAGCAATGACTGTCAGTTTGCTGCAGGTGCTGGCTTCTAAAAGGAAGGTGCTCCAAACAAAATGCATTAAACCATGACTCCATTCTTAAGGGCAACTCCTTTCAAAGGTCTCTTGACTTTATGTGTGTTGGCAAATAGATTGATGGATGCCATTTCTGATCTGCAATGGGCTTCAGCATTTTTCCTGTGCCCTTTTTGAAAGAGGTACTCTTGAGGGCCTTTTAATAAATATATTTCCCAAATGTTCCTTCTTTAGAAGACTACTCCACGTTTATTCAGAATTCATTGTCTTGTGCCTCTGTTTGGAATATGTGGGCCTAAAATATAACCACTTGTCATGCCTTTATTGAGTCATCAGTGCACAGAGAACTTACTAGGAATGATATGAAAGAATAAAAGAATCAGACAAAATAGGGCTGCCCTTGAGGACCTCATGTTTTCACGGTGAGAAACAATCCTATTCTGATGAATCAGGAAGAAATGATAAGTGAAACCAATTTCAGAGATTAGTTACCTAGGGCCCTCCCTAAATATTTTAAGATTCTGGCTAAGTCTGAAGTAAATTCATTACTGTGTGATGTTTTCTGGAGGAAAAAAATGTTTGGGGGCAAATCAGAATAACATGAAGGTATAAATCCTTGACATAAATGTTGTTGAATAACAAATCATTTGGAATATTATCCAAATGATTATTCCAAACAAATCATTTGGAATATATTCCAAACATCATTTGGAATATTAAATGGATTCCACAATTGCAATGAAGAGTAGAGAACAATTTTAAAAGTAGTTTCTCTGTTGGTTTTTAGATGTTATCTTCTTCTCAGACTGCCCAGATTAACTTAGTAGAATGTGCATGAGATGGATCTAAAGCTCAGGATCCATAAATCTGGTGAAAAGTCTTAGGTGCTGCTGAAGTAGACTCTTATTTCTTTAACCTGTATTCTGATTTTGCATTCTAGGAAAATAGTAAAGAAGTGTCTTGCTCCTTTAAGAAGTCGGCAGAGGAATCTTAAAAGCCATTCACCTGGAAGCAGATGTCTGACTAAATAATTCTAAGCTCGTGTTCAGTCACTTTAAGTCATGGGTGAAAAACTGCCCCTGACCTCTCAACTCCTGACATGTATCTATGTGCCTACAGCCAGAAGGCTCTTACTTGCACTGTTTTATTGAGCATTTACCTTTAGATAGTCACCGTGATTTTCCCTTTACCTGCATTATTTTACAGATTATGAAACCAAGGCTAGGATAAATTAAGGAGTTTCAACAAATTTGAAAGAAGTAGTAACAGACCACATTGCAATCAATTTATATTTTAAATAAAAAATGATAACTTATACAAATCCATATACTAGAAGATTTAAAAATGATAATTACCTATATAAGTAGCTCAGGAGACAATGCTACAAAACCAGCCAGTTAGGGTAAAAACCACCACAGATAGGAAAGTTTTCAGGGGCTCCTAAGACATTTAAAAATAAAATCAATCCCTGCCCTCAATAAAACAGTTTCAAAAAATATGAGAACTAGAATTGGTTTAGGGTTTAGGGTTATACTATTCTAGTTTGCTTCATTTTCTTTACTGGTATAAGAATAAAATAGCTTTGGCATGCCAGTCATATCCCATAAATAAGAGTTAATTAAACTGTACTTTTCAAGCTATAAGTGAAGAAACTATTTGGCATAATTCAGAGGGTGAGGAGAGGATATGGGAAGGACATATTTCTTGAATCAAGGCTGAGCCCATGCTATGATGATTCTGCCAGTTTGCTGACTCTACCTCTAGCTACTGAAGAAGAAGATATCCAGGAAAAGTGTATAGCTACAAATGTTTCTTAGCTGCTGTCAGCATCAGCTGAGAGAAACCCATGTCTTGAATTTAAAACTTTGTAAGGAAGCAATTACAAAAATGAAATAGCAATAGGAGTTATGATCCAACAAAAGGAGGATTAATAGTGCATATTAAATAGCAGTTTGATTGAAAGGTTTATGTAAGGCTGATGGAAGGAATCGTCTTGGGGGCTTACACATCCCCCCAGCCCCACATCCTGAACTCCGCCACATGGTTCCCACAGGCCGCTTCCTCGCGGAAGAACCACCCGCTGGGGCCGCTTCCTGGCGGAAGAACCACCCGCTGGGGCCGCTTTCTGTTTTGAAGGGAAGATCCGGCCCAGCTGTCACTCTGGATCTGCTCCGCGTCAATACGGCCCCTATATAACCCACCTCCGCGGTCTGCTCGGCGCGACTTCTCGGGGCTCTTTCCCCGGGACCCTTGAACCTTGCGGGGAGCGCTCTGTAAATAAAAGCTACCCTTTGTTCAGCACATTCGGCCTCTTCTTCCTTTTATTCTAAACCTTACATTTGGTGCCAAAACCCGGTAGAGGAGTGTTTGGCGCGCCGGTTCTGGCTGCGCCCCCCTCTCCACACGGCAACCACCACTCGGACCGGACCTCCGACTGTTCCAGCCTGGTCTCGCCTGCATCTTTTCTGCTATGGTGAGTCACCCCCTCTGCCCGCCAGGTCACTCCAGGAGCCTCTGCCCGTTTCTGAGACCCAGGGTCTCTCTGAAAATCGTGGATCCACGTCAGAGGCATCCTCCAGCCGGTGGCGAGTATTTTCTGGGGACACCTAGAAAATCTCCGACCCTTGCCCCAGAGGCACCATGCAGCACACACATCTTGGGGAGGAGACATCCCCCCAACCTGTGTTTCCATCCGTAGGCTGACCCAGGGTCAGTCCATCCTGCGACCTGACTGGTATGGGGGGGGCAAATTTCCAAAATTCCTCGCGGATGCCCCAGGGGTGTCTCCTAGCCATTAAGCGCCTTGTTTTAAGTGCCTCGTTTTATTTTCCTGGCCAATGAACAAATTAGGCAATAACTCACAGTGACCAGAAAGTGAGACCTTTGATTTTACAACTTTTGTCACCAGGATAAAAAGTGGTTGGAAATCCCCTCTGTCCAGGCATGAGCCTCCTGTCCCTCCCTGTGCCAAACCTGCACCATATCCCAAATTCTCTAAATTTCTTGGCACAGGCTCCTCTGTCTACCCCTCCATCATCTACTCCTCCGTCGTCTACTTCTTGTCGTCCACTCCTTCCTCTCCTCCTCCTCCTTCATCCTCCAATCCTTCCATTGATCTCTCTCAGGCCCCTTCTGCCTTCTCCAATCCTCCAGACCCTTCTTTGTTTCACCATACCCCATCAGTGCCAACTCCGTCCTTGTCCTCCCCTGTCAGCATGCGTACTGGTTCCCATGATGGGTCTGCAGGCCAGACCCTTCCTTCGTTGTCCATTGCGGGAGGTTGCAGGTGCCGAAGAGATTGTTTGTGTCCTTGTTCCTTTCTCCCTCCGTCGTCCCCTCTTTCTACTTCTGCTTTGCCTCCCAGCTCCTCTGCTGACTCTGTTCCTGGGTCCTCTGTCTTCTCCAACCCACTGAGTTCCTCTGTGGCCCTCCCGCTCGGGTCCGCC
>CAUYRT010015385.1:0-23194 GCA_963574885.1 Lepilemur ruficaudatus | reverse complement strand
GCAAGGACTTCCAGCACTATGTTGAATAGAAGTGGAGATAGTGGGCAACCTTGCCTTGTTCCAGTTCTAAGTGGGAATGCTTTCAGTTTTTCCCCATTCAGTATGATGTTGGCTGTGGGTTTGTCATATATGGCTTGCATCATTTTTAGGTAAGCCCCGTCCATGCCTATTTTGTTAAGTGTTCTTATCATAAAAGGATGTTGAATTTTGTCAAACGCTTTTTCTGCTACTATTGAGAGGATCATATGGTCTTTGTTTTTGCTTCTGTTTATGTGGTGAATTATGTTTATAGATTTGTGTATGTTGAACCATCCCTGCATCTCTGGGATGAAGCCCACTTGGTTGTAATGGATTCTTTCACATTTTACTATAAGGAAGACCTTTCACTCATCTCCTATTTATTTGTTTATTCATTTATTTATTTTATCAGTATGGGCTCATGAATTTTTATTTTACAGTATTCTCCCTTACCTGCAGTTTTGCTTTCGGCTGTTTCATTTACCTACAGTCAACCATGGTCCAAAAGAATTAAATGGAAAATTCCAGAAATAAACAATTCATAAGTTTTAAATTTTGCACTGTTCTGAATAGTGTGATGAAATCTCACACCATCCCACCTGGGACATGAATCATCCCTTTGTCCAGTATATCCACACTGTATATGTTGCCTGCCCACTAGTCACTTAGTAGGTGTCTTTGTTATCAGACCAAACAAACCATAATACATATAGGATTCAGTGCTGTCTGCAATTTCAGGTACCCACTGAGGGCCTTGGAACATATCCTCCATGGATAAGGTGAGACTACTGTATCTAATGTATTATAAATCATTATGATTGTTATCTTGATGCTCAAATTACTCCAGATTTGGACATTGGGAGAACATTTAGGACTTGCATTTTTGTCCTTTTGACATGTTCACATCATTTTTTTTTTTTTTTTAGTTTCTCCTTACTTTCTCATACAGGACGAAAATCTACATTCATCTTGTATTTCCCAGTCCCAGCCATGGAATCAGCCATTTCTTCACACAGTCAAGTTTTCTTTTAGATAAGACTGGTACTTAGAAATAAGATGTGACAATTAGATATGCTCATTGCTATTGAAGTGTAAATGTTCCTAGGCTATCTCAAGAGACAGAGCTAGGATATATACATCCGAACCCACATACCCCTATACCTACCCCTCACCTCATACCCCTTCATATGTATTTATGTACGTATGTACATGTCTATCTATTTGGAAAACCATGAGTTTATAACAGTGTCTCTGTTTTGGACTTACTGTTTGTATTCCCACTCAAATATGTATGTTGAAATACTAACTCCTAATGTGATGGTATTGGGAAGTGGGACCTTTAAGAGGTAATTAAGTCATGAGTGTGGGGCCTTATGAATGAAATTAGTACCCTCATAAAAGAGACCCTGATATTGAAATAATTGAGAGAAATTAAGTGCCTATTGCAATCCCTGGTCCGTACTGGGTTATTCAATAAGGTTCTTCAATGCTGCTGTCTTTTCTCATTAGTGCACATTTATTTATGAACATTGTCCCATGGTAACCCTTTCCCCTGGAGAAGAAAAAATACTGTGTCAACATTTCAGTCCTTTAGCAAAGTGTGATTATCTACTACTTATCAAGCCCTGTATGGTATGGGAGAACAGAAATGTAGATCTCATGCAACCTTGTTCTGAAGGAACACTCCCTAGTGTCAATGATAGTATCTTCACATCTTAAGTATTTTACCTTAAGTATCTTGGTATCTTATACATATCCAATGCATAAAGCAGAGCTATAAGAGGCTTAAGGAATCAGGTATAGCACTGTAAAAATTCCACAGAAGGTATCATTTGCACCTTGGTAACAGAAGGGAAATCCGAGAAGGCTTCCTGAAGGAAATGATGCTCCATCTAGGACTTGTTAATAAGATTCAGGGAAGTACAGATAAGGTGAGAAAAAAGGATGATGGGAGAAAAAGTGAGTAGGTTGTTTTTGGCAAGAGCATATATCTAAGTCCTGAGGGCCTTAATGGAAATCGTATAGTGAAAGTAGACTGATTAAATACATGTCAACAACTCCTCATCTCCCATACAAAAGCCAGTCTTGTTTCTTCCCCTCTTTTCTCTTTTATGAATTTGAAGAAATTTTTAATTGATTTTCTAAAGTATATAAATACTGAATGTTCAATTGAAAAATTTAAAAATTCAAACAAACAAAAATAAAATTAAAATCACTTACATTTCTATATCCTAGAGATAACTACTATTAATATTTAGGTGAACCTGGCCAGGTGTGGTGGCTCAGGCCTTTAATCCTAGCACTTTGAGAGGCTGAGGTGGGAGGATTGCTTGAGGCCAGGAGTTTGAGACCAGCCTATGCACCACAGTGAGACCCCATTTCTACAAAAAAATAAAAAATTTAAAAATTAGCCAGGCATGGTGGTGTGCACCTTTAGTCTTAGTTATGTGGGAGGATCACTTGATCCCAGGAGTTTGAATGATGATCATGCTACTGCATTCCAGCCTGAGTGACAGAGTGAGACCCTATCTCTAAAAAATATATTTTGGTGAATTCCTTTCTAGAATATTATGCAAGTAGTGTGTGTATGTGTCTATGTGTGTGTGTGTGTGTGTGTGTGTGTGTGTGTGTGTGTGAGAGAGAGAGAGAGAGAGAGAGAGACTAACCATGATATTTACAAACTAGGATCTTACTGTGCATGTTTTACAGCTTGCTTTTTATCACTTGGCTAACATGTTGCAAACATGTTACCAATGTCAACAAATATGTAGCTCTATCATTATCTTTAACCACTACATAATATTTCATTGAATGAATGCATTATAATATATTAAATCTTTCCTTCCTTTTTCTTTTTCTATTTTTATTTCAGGATATTATGAGGGTACAAACATTTTGGTCACATTTTATGTCTTTGCCTCACCCAAGCGAGGATTAGAGGCATGCCCTTCCCCTCTATAATGATCACCATCCATTAGTTGTGAGTTTACCCCCCCAACCCCCTAATCCCCGGAGAATATTACTACCATGTGAGCACCACAGTGATGATAAGTTAGTGCCAATCTGATGTCAAGTACATGTGGAGGTTATTCCTCTGATCTTGTGATACCTCACTTCAGAATGGGCTCACCCAAATGTTTATGGCAGCACAATTCACTATTGCAAGGATGTGAAAACAACCCAAGTGCCCCTCAATTCATGAGTGGATTATTAAAATTTGGTATATCTATACAATGGAATATTACTCAATCATAAGAAACGACAGTGATCTAGCATCTCTTATATTTTCCTGGATTGAGCTTGAGGCAATTATCCGAAGTGAAGTATCACAAGATCAGAGGAATAGCCTCCACATGTATTCGCCTTTTTCTTAAAAAAAAAGACAGACCCTAGCGAGTTCCCTCACCCTTTCCACCATATGAGGACACAGTGAGAAGATGGCCACTTACAGACCAAGAAGTGGGCCCTCACCAGACACCAAATCTGTCAGTGCCTTGATCTTGGACTTCCCTCCAGAACTGTAAGAAATATATTTCTGTTGTTATAAGCTTTGTCTCATTTTATCATGATCTAAAGTAACCTTGTATTCAGTGAGATTTTTTTCTGTCAGACAAGAAAAATTGCAATCACAATTGCAAAGAGGTGGAATCAACCCAAGTGCCCATCACTTCATGAGTAGATTAATAAAATGTGGTATGTGTACAGCATGGAGTACTACTCAGCCATAAAAAAGATGAATTAATGCCTTTTGCAACAATCTGGATGGAGCCCATTCTCCTAAGTGAAGTATTGCAAAAATGGAAAAACAAACATCACATATACTCACTATTAAATTGGAACTAACCGATGAGCACACAAGTGCACAGAGGGAAGGAAAACTCAATGGAAGCAATTGGGGGTAGGTGGGAGGAGGGGAGGGGAATAAACCAACCTAATGGGTAATATGACCACTATTTGGGTGACAGGCATACCTATAATCAGGACTCAAGCATTACAAAAATGATCCATGCAAACTTAAATATTTGTACCCCCTTAATATTTTTAAATAAAAAAAGAGAAAAAATATTTTTAAAAAACTGTATGTATGGGCCAGGCACGGTGGCTCATGCCTGTAATCCTAGCACTCTGGGAGGCTGAGGCAGGCGGATCACTCAAGGTCAGGAGTTCGAGACCAGCCTGAAAAAGAGCGAGACCCTGCCTCTAAAAAAAAAAAAAAAAAAAAATAGAAAGAAATTAAAGAAATTAGCTGGACAACTAAAAATATATAGAAAAATTTAGCCGGGCATGGTGATGCATGCCTGTAGTCCCAGCTACTTGGGAGGCTAAGGCAGAAGGATCGCTTGAGCCCAGGAATTTGAGGTTGCTGTGAGCTAGGCTGACCCCATGGCACTCTAGCCCAGACAACAGAGTGAGACTCTGTCTCAAAAAAAAAAAATAGGAAAAAAAATTAGCCAGGCGTGGTGGCACATGCCTGTGGTCCCAGCTACTCAGGAGGCTGAGGCAGAAGGATTGCTTGAGCCCAGGGGTTGAGGTTGCTGTGAGCTAGGCTGATGCCACAACACTCTAGCCTGGGCAACAGAGTGAGACTCTATCTGAAAAAAAAAGAAAATATGAAAAAAGTTTTAACAAGAATGTCCTAAAGCAGTGATATTATTTACTTGTTTGCAGTCTGAATATCCCATAGCACATAGTTACCATATTGGCAAATTATCTTAGTTCTCAGTCTCCATCCAAGTTAGATACTCAAGTAGCCTCAACCCAAACTATTCTCGTTCTGCTTCTTCTCTATGAACCTCAGCTGTTCTTTTATTCATGACAATTTGTCCAGTGTTCAGAGATTTCCAATTTCCATGGAGGAGTCACCTCTCCTGTGGCACATTAGATGTCTTTTTTTGGATAAACACTTAAAAAAAAAATTTTGGAGCTCTAGAATAGTGACATATAAATTTCTTTCTTGTAATCAGTGGTATGGGATTTTTAAAAATGATTCACAGTTTATTTCTTTAAGATATTGTCATTACAAAATGGCTACAGTGTGAGAGTGTGTGTGTGTGTGTGTGTGTGTGTGTGTGTGTGTGTGTGTGTGTATTTCTGGTTTATGTTGAAATGTTGCATTTTCAAACTTACTCACTGGAAAGAATATGTACAACTCCATAACATGACATTTTATAATTGACTATTTGGTTTGTTTGAAATATTAGTGGTGTCAAAAAAATGTGCCATGGGGCTATCTCATGAAAAAGTGCATGTGCTTTTTAGGTTTCAACAGGGGTGAAATACATCATGTACACTTAATAAAAAGAAAGAAAAGAAAATATCATGGTCTAGCTGTTAGGGCCAGGATAGCTTCTCAATATCAGGGACTGCTCTTTTCTTTCTAGGTGGCCCTGCTGGCTGGACAACAGCGGATGAAGTAAGGCCACAAGACATTAATCTATGTTATCTAGATTTTTACCATTGCCAAGATTTTGCTGGTTAAGATCAAAAGGGTGTCTACTGAATGTAGGCTGTAGTTGATCCAAAGGTAATCTCTCCTTCTGCTTCTATTGTAGGATGATTTGTTGGATCATCTGACATGACAGTGGCTGTATAGTAGCATTTAAGACTTTGGACAGGATACATCAGCCATCTGTAGCACAAACAATTATCAGAAACAAAATTATTAGTTTTTATAATAGAACTCTAAACCAAGGGCCTAAATTATAAAACCTAGGCAATAAAAAATGTCATGATATCCATCTCTATTTATAGAGCTAGGTGGCTTTTTCTTTTAGCCTGGTCACAGGCTGTTTTACTTTCCCTGTAGTATTTATATATGTGCAATAAGAAGTATTTTCTATAGCCCAAAATCCTCCTTAGCTGAGTAAGATGAAATCAAGGTCTATATGATTGTCTTTGAAAACTCTAGATAAATGTATTTAGATTAGTTTGTTGATCTTCCAGAGCAGAAGTAGCGTCATTTATGACTTCTACTAACATCAGAGATGAGGTTTGAACCACCTCTTCTAGTTGTATTATTCCCACTGTGCAAATTGTAGTTTGCAGAGTACACAGGAAGAGGGAATCAGTTAAACTTCCTGGAAGTTCTCCCAGATAACATGTGCTTGCCTCACTCTGGAAGCTTTTGGGTGTCCTTACGAAAGACCTATGATCTAAAGGAGAAATGGTAATTTTAGATATCTGGAAATCTCTAATAAGTATTCTGAACACACAGGATAAGTTAGTGTACATAGACAGATATATGTCTAATGACTACATAAGAAATAGTCCTAGTGGAGCATAGATTGTATAAGGAGCATAAGTATCATTCATTATAGTAGGAGTGAGCCATCTAGAGGTACAAACTCCTTGAGAAGAATTAAATAGTTCCTGCAAAAATAAGCTAAAGTACCTCTGAAAAAAACAAGCTGACCATTACAGCAGGAGTAGCCCCAATATTAGTACCTATTCCTTATTGACTTGGCCTTGCCAATAATATTGTAATTATCCAAACAGAAGCATTTTGTTGACATAAAGTTAAATTCCAATTTTTGCAAGACTGAAGGTTGGGATTAATGATGGGAGAAAAACTTAATTGTCACAAGGGGCCTATTAAAGGAAATTTGCCTTCTGAAGTATTTCTAGGAAAAGCTATTAAAGTTTGGTTGGCAGGATCAGGGAAGGAGTAACAGATACAGCAATCTATTAGAATCTAGTTGGTAGCTATGGTCTGGAAAAAAATGTATGAAAAGTTTTGCTTTTTGTTAAATGGTAGAAGGAGACCATAGGGGACTAGAAATAATAGGATGAAGATATGGGAGATCAATTTGTGTTTGGAGGGCATTAATGTGCAATAAGAGGTAAGATTAGTAGTAGAGCAAAGGGACAGAAAGGATGTTGAAGAATTAGAAAATTAGACTAGTTCCATCATCTTGGGCTAAAGCTGTCCAGTTTCCAAGTCACTACTTGTTTCATCATCTTGGGCAGCCAAGTTGCCTACTTCTGAAATAGGCAGCTTCTGGAGGATTCCTTAGGAATTATGTATTTATTTATTTAGAAACAGAGTCTCATTCTGTTACCTGGGTGAATGCCATGGCATCAGCCAAGCTCATGGCAACCTCAAACTCCTGGGCTCAAGCAATCCTCCTGCCTCAGCCTCCCGAGTAGCTGGGACTACAGGTGCACACCACCATGCCTGGCTAATTTTTGCTGTTTTGGTAGAGACAGGGTATCACTCTTGCTCAGGCTGGTCTCAAACTGCAGAGCTCAGGCTATCCTCCTGCCTTGGCCTCCCAGGGTGCTAGGATTACAGCGTGAGGCACCACGCCCAGCCAAGAATTGTAAATTTAATGTCTCCAGATGGAATGGATGTCCAGTATAAATCCAAGAACCAATACTTTGGAGTTTTACTGCTAAGTCAGTTGTTAACAATACCTAATAAGATCCTTTATATCAAGGCTTAAGGACAATTTTTCTCTGGTTCTTTTCCAGAAGACTAAATCTCTAGGTTGCAGATCATGCAGACACTATTTAGGTAGATATTTTGAAAATGCAGTTAGTACCTGTTGCTGATAAAGCTGGAGGTATGTTTAAGTCCTTTGCAGTAATTAATTATATCTGCACATAACAGAGTAGAATCTTAAGCTTGGATGATGAAATTCACAAATGCATGGGGCAGACTGTTATTAATTCATAGAAGATAATATGTGGGTTCCAGAGGTGGTTAATTTTATGGAGATTAAAGCTAACTGGTAATAATTCAGGCCATGGTTGTTCAAAGGTTTCTGATAGTTTAGCTAATTTTAGTTTTACAATTCCATTAGTTCTCTCTACTTTTCCTGTAGACTGTGGATGATAAAGACATTTAAGTTTCTGAGCAAAAGGCAAAACTTACAGTTATTTAATAACTTTACAGACTTATTAATAACAGTACCAATAAAATGATAAGAAACAATTGGGAATTTCCCAAATTGTAAAAACAAAATCATGCAATGTTTTTTGCCCCATTTGAGGCCATAGTTCTCAGGCAAGAAAGTGTTTCAACACCCTCTAAAAATAAACAGACAATAATCAGAACATAATCACAATCTATTGCAGTAAGTATTTGTATAAAGTCCATTTGAAGGTGCTTAGAGGGTCCCCAAGGCTTTGTTTCCTGTCTACATCCCATCTTTATAGTTTTACCAGAATTGTGTTATTGGCAAATACGAGTTGTTTTGGAAATGTCCTAGGCAATATATGTAAAATTACCCCACCTATATTGGTTTAATTTATCTCTGCTATTATAGGTAATATCATAAAGCATGCTAAACTGCATTTTTAAATTTTTAGCATTAATAGCTATTCTGAGAGCACCAATTATTATCTTTATGCAATAAGCATCCTAATTTTTCCCATTTCCTATTTTTTCCAAATAGGGGGCTTACCTCTAATTGTTAATAATAACCCTTTAAAATTCTTCCAAGGTCTCTCTTTTCTGTATGATTTTAGTAGCAATTATCTTGGTTAATGCTGCTTTTTATAGTACAGTGGTCAGTAAAGCACTGCCTTGAGATTCTGGGTCTTTGTGCTTTGAATGATCTTCTACTTTTAGTATACCTATTTTCTTAGGTAAAAGCAAAGAATCTAAAAATTCTAAAAAACATCTAAATATCATTGATTTTTATAGGGGTTATGGTTGAAATAAGAAAATCTCTTTGTTTCCAAAACATTCCAAACTTGTGTATTATCCCAAATATATCTTTACTATCAGTATAAATATTTGCTCTCTTATTCTTTGCCAGTTGGTGGGCTTTGGTAAGGCCAGTTAATTCAGCTATTTGAGCAGATTTGATTTCTGGGAGTGAAATACATTCAAAAGGTGATTCAGGTTTGTGACAGCATAACCTACTTAATAATTTCCAATTTCTGTTATCAAATAAGAACCATCCACAAATAACATAAGGTCAGGGCTAATCAATGGAATCTCCAACAAATCTGTACAGGGCATAAATAACTCTTTAACAAAGACTAAACAAGCATGAAGTTCTTCTTCATATTAAGGAAAGTACATAACTGTATTTTGTATGTTGTAGCCCTAAATAGTGATACTTTAAAGGGAAAGAAATAATATTTCATAGGATGTCAGGCAACTAGAGAAGAAATGCCACATATTTTCCATTAATAAAGGAGTCTGTGCAGTATAGGGAACCATTAAAAGTAATGGAGACCCTAAACTATATCACTTGAGGCTTCCACAAGCTTTGCTTCCGCTGCTATTGCTCTTAGACAAGAGGTCTCAGATGTGCACCCTGTTACTAAATTGATGGCTCTGATAGGTAACCTTGGCTATTAGATCTAATGAAAGACCAAAAGAAGCAATAGGCCTTTGGTGATTCCTATATAGCTGAGTCAGTACCTTTAGTGCTTTTTTATGCTTTCCATGAACAAAATGGGAATAGGATTTGTGAACCTAGAATCCTAAAAAGCAAACTTTTAGTAGTTATTCTGCTGGTCTTCACACATAAATTTGCACATGCTTCTTTTAACCCAAAAAGTGTACAATCATAAAAATATATTTTCATATACATGATTCCCATATAATTGAGTCAATACTCCCAGTAATTGTCTAGACCCTTCATGAAGAAAAATGAAAAGAGGTTTATACTAGTTAAGTAATTCCCAGTATTTGGAATTATTGTAGAAATTTAATAATACACAGAATTTCCCATTTTTTGAGCATAGTATAATATCATTTGAATATAGTAAAAAGATCATTGTATAAGAAGAAAATCACAAGTAAATCTCAAACCCTTAAGGTCCCAATCAGGACTTTGAGAAAAATAAGAGAAAGCATCAATAAATCCCCTAAATGTAACAATCCAGGTATATCATTGATTTTCCCATAAGAAGTCAAATAAATATGGACTATCTGGATCTAATGGAGTGCTTAAAAGGCAGAACATAAATTTGCCACAATAAAGTGAGTGGCTTCAGGTGGCACTGAGTACAAAATAATATTTAGATTTGAGACTGATCCCTGGGAAACAAAGAATCACAATCTCATTTTGGGATGTAAAGTCTTACACCCATGAGTCTTTTTAACAGGCAACATTGTAACAGGCAACATTTAACAGGCAATATTGTAATATTACAATGTTGTAATAGGCTAGTGCAAGAAATAGTGAGTCATCACTTTAAATTCTTATACAATGGGCCTCAATGATTCTTTTTTTTTTTTCAAAGCAAGTTTTACTTTGGAAGAGTTTCTCATTTTGTTAAAGCTAAAGCTGCAAGCAAGTTCTTTCACAATTACAGTTCTAGAGATCTAGTAGTTTCTGAGATCCCAGTGTTCAAAAGTATATGTAAAAATTAATAACGAAGGGCAATGTACGTAACCTTAACACTTGTACCCCCATAATATGCTGCAATAAAAGGAAAAAAAGAAAAAAAAGGACAATAAAAGATTATCTGCTCATCTAACTGAAAAAAAATAAAATAAAATAAAAATTAATAACAAAGCCAAACCCACACCAAAAGGAAACAGCTCTTAGATTGGTTGGGAATATACAGCGATTGATTTCAGCTGTTCTCAGAAACAGGCCCACCTCTTCCTTCGGAGAACAGGTAAGATGGAGTCAATGCCCACAGAAGGAAATATCTTTAAATAAGTTAGTCACTTGGACAAGATTATTCACTCCTTAGAAAATACAGTAAGGTAACAAGACCTAGTTGGCAGGGTGTGTGGGACAGCACCAATTCCACAGAGCGCTCACGGGATCCTGGGGTCAGCAGCTGTTGGCCTATGGCACACAAAGCAAGAGCAGGGGCTGGAGTGGGAAGGAATGCTGAAGGGCAGCGAGCCTCCCAGTCTCGCCCAGCCTTCTGACTTGCTAAAAGGAGAGGCTGTGTTCTGCAGCATCTTTGGAAGAACATTTGAGACAGTTCAAAAATAATAACAGAAACCCCAGTCTTCCTCCCCAGAAAGTCTGTGTCTGGAAAGAAGGCAGGACCTTGTCAGGGTTCCCATGGGGGACTGCGCCTGCCGTCTACTTCCGTCTCCACATGATACAAGACTTCGGCCAGGGTGTGCTCCACCACCGCGCCCCAGCCCATGTCGCTCATGGGCCGATAAGTGAGGTCCTTTGGAGGATACTTGAAGCATGGTCCAAAGTTAATGGAAACCGTGCAGCTCTTGTACGGTGAGATGGCTGGAAAGTAAACCCCCTCAAAAATATCTTTGTAAGCCACACCTTGATTGACACCATTTTTGTAAAATATTATCTCAGTATGGGGAGTCTGCTGTAGGCTCTTCTCTGCTTTATCCACAAAGTCTTTTTCTTCAAAATACAACTCTTGAACTTTATCAAAGCCTTATCTTTGTATCAGGCAATGACTTGGCTGTCTCTGTGTCTTCAGGAAGGTTAATAAAAAACCCCAGGACGTCTCCCTGTCCATAGCCAGAAGAGTAGTGTTTGCCAATGGACTGGTGGAACTTGGTTCCCTTTTTGCTCCGCCAAGAACAGCTAAACTTATCATAACCTAAGGGAGCTTGAAAGTTACCTAAGGGCTGGGCCCTACCCAGTCTGGCAGCAGTGTCTGGCGGCATTTCATCCACAGTGATTTCAAAGTACCAGGCACCTTTCTGTATCCCATGAGAGGCCCTCACCATAGAGTAACCTTTCTCTTCAACCGTAGTCAGCCGGTCATCGGAGATCTTTAACTGGGGAGCTCGATCATGTAGGGCTAACAAAACCTATTCGTACAAGCAGGCTCTATAGAGGTCTCCAGGAATAGGTTTTCCTGCCCAGCAGTCAAGTTCAAGCTTCTCAGGGTCAGGGGCATGGGGATCAGGCTCAGCTAGAATATACTGGTAGCCGTCTTTGTTAAACGGGTGTTCCAAGGCGTAGCCATGAGGGGGAAGGCGCTGAGCAGAAAACAAAAGGTCACTCCTGGCCTTCTTGGTGGTCCCTGTGGTCCCTCCATCCTGCTGTTTGTGCTTAGCTCCTCTTCCTTTTCCACTGCTTCCTGCTGCAATTCCATTTAGATTCTCACCGGTAGACACTGCACTGCTTTGTTTTTGGTTGTCATAAGCAGGACCAATGTTAGTAAGATCCTGATCTAAAAGTCCAAATTTGGGGTAATCTTCTTCTGGGTCTTTACTCCCAGGATCAGGGTGTTCCTTTACCAAGAACACATCTCTTTCTTTACTCATGGTTCTAACAATGTTATTTGGCCAATTCATTTTCCCAGGTCTCTGTCTGGTCATCATGCACTCCCAGTATTTATCAATAAATGGTATAATATCCTTATCTTTGGAGAACATGGTTTTTGGATGTTCATCCTGTGTTCAGGACTGCCAAAGCACTAAGGCACATTTCCTTCAAGTTTGCTTGCTTCCAGAGGAAATAGGTATTCCCACTATAATGGCATACATTGCAATGAAAACTGTAGTTGGTCATGAACGGTAAACAGGATGAGGTATCTATGCCAAAGGTGTCTGCTGTGAACCACTTTGTATATATCCCACATTGCAACTCCACCTCTCCCAGATGTCAGCCATTCTCTCTTCATCCACTGACCCAGCCTGAGTATCCATCACCTCTGAAGTATCCCCAGCATCTTCGAGCAGATCTTTTCCATTAGAGGATTCTGTCTCCAAACCATCACCTACGTCAACCAAGTTTGCATCCCCAAAGCTGTGTTGATCTTGTCTCCCTGCCAGCAGCCACACCTCACTTTTTGCACGAGCATTTTCTTCTTGATTGCTCAGAGACAAAGCTTTCCAGAAAGCCCTACAACTTAAAAATCTGGCTCCAGACTGTCTTCTGCCTCGCAGGAACCTGCTCTTCCTCAAAGATTCTTTAGTTTTATGTTTAAAATGTATCGAGCAACTTTAGGTAAGAATTTAAAGAGGTCACTTTCTACATTGATAGTTGTTTTTGTTTTTTTTTGTTTTGTTTGAGACAGAGTCTCACTCTGTTGCCTGGGCTAGAGTGCCATGGTGTCAGCCTAGCTCACAGCAACCTCAAACTCCTGGGCTCAGGTGATCCTCCTGCCTAAACCTCCCGAGTAGCAGGGACTACAGGTGCTCACCACCACGCCTTGCTAATTTTTTTTCCTATTTTTAGTAGAGATGAGGTCTCACTCTTGCTCAGGCTGGTCTCAAACTCCTGACCTCAAGCGATCCTCCTGCCTTGACCTCCCAGAGTGCTAGGATTACAGGCGTGAGCCATTGCACCTGGCCTACATTGATAGTTTAATCCCTAGAATTCTTTCCATGTCAGTAGAACTTCTGACCCAGAAAGAATCAGGAACCTCACATAAATCCTCAAATCTGGATTTGGTCAAACTTATAAGGATTGGCAAATTGACATCTAATTGCACTATTTTTTTTTAATTGCACTATTAAAGAATTATACATGGGAGAGTATTCAGGTATTTTGAGAAATTATTCATCTGAGGAGCATTTGATTTGGCAATCATTTACATAAAAGATCTCTTTCGATAAATTTAGTGATTGGTATCACAAAGAAAAAAATGCATGTTGATTAGTGAGAAGGTCGAAAGCTATAATCACAGGCTGGGGTGATAGGAATAGTTTGAGGACTGTTTGAAATTCCTACCACCAGAATAGTTTTGTTACTCCAAGGGAAATAAGTAGTAATTGTAGTAGGATTTATAGTTGGCAGAGCAGTGCACATATCTATCAGAAGGGTTTGTTTTTGGTCTTCTATTATTAAAGATAGTTCTTATGATTTAACGGAATCCCTCTCAGAGCACCTTTATAATTCCTTAGGAAAAGGAGGAGTACTTGTTCATTTTTCTTTTTAATTAAAATGGGAATTATTTTTCCAGTGTCCCTTTTATTTATAGTATTGGCAACTGTCTTTGTTAAAGAGAAAGTGTTTATTGTCCCTTGTGGGAGAGGAAGATCTATTTAAGTGTTTTAATTGTAAACCCATGAGGTCAGTTTGGGTTTTTATTTTCCTTTTTGATATCTAAAGCCACTTCAAAATGTTCAGCCAAATGCTGAAGTTGATACAGTGACATGATTTGCTAGCCCATTTTTTGTTTATGTACCGTATCTGCAAGTTCTGGCTTTAATCCATCAACAAAAAAGTGGAAATGGCATTAGGAATGTCAACATTGGAAGCGAACCATGAATATTGTTTAAAGGATGTTTATTAGTCTGTCTCTGAGTCTCTTATGGATTTATTCTTTTACTGCTTAAAAGATTGAATCAAGTTCCGGAAGAGTTGTGGTATACTTTCCCAAAGGTTCTGGCCTATTTGCTGTGTTTAAATGTGTCCTGATTGAGTAAAATATATTTCCCTATTTTTGAAGTCATTTTCTGGGTCTTTCCAATTAGTCTTTTGTAACCAAGATTTTACATAGCCTGGCCCCACCATAAGGAAGATTTGTTAGTAGAGGTTAAGGAGGCCTGGGTCGTATGTGCCCAAGATAAGTTTGAATTCTTTACTGAATTTTTCTCATTTTATTTTGGAATTAGGAAAGTCCAAAACAATTGCATGGAGACCTAAATGTGACCAAGGCTTAGCCCAATCACTGCCAGGTTCTCTCTTTCGTGGAGGTTGCAATTTTAAGATATACTGAAGAAGAGATAGTGCAGCTTATTCAGGAGAAGAAGGTATAGGTAAGGACTCCATGAGAGTCGAACAAGGTTCTGATGGTGAAGGCAAAAGGAGGTAAACGGGAGAATGGGACAGAAATGGGAAGAATTAGAATCATGTTTTGGTGGATCCATAAGAGAGACAGTCTTAAGTTGCTTGTGTTCTGCATTAGCTTTAGCCAAATAATCTTTTAGGGAGGCGATTTTTGGTCCAAATTGTATTTAAATGCCTCTTTATATCAATTAAAGAAAGCAGACCATTGGACAGTCTGCATGTTGATTCTCTTTTGTTCTAAGGCAAGTTTGTCCATATCAAAAGATTCCCAAGTAGCCACTGTAATTCCAAACTGAAATTGTGCCAGTTTGAAAGGTATACACAGGATTTTGTGCTGTAGCAAGAAAAAACAAAGGAAACAGGTGTTAAATTTGGAGGAGATAAGGTTTCATATTGAAAAGACCCTATGAAAATTTCAACATGTCTGTAGGAATGTTGGTCATGTGACCTTGTATCTCTAGATCTTGGTCAAAGACCAAGACTTACTGATCAGGAGTCAGACAAACCTTCTGATTCCAGGCAGATGATACTAAAACAAAAGCATTTCCCAAGGACACAGAAACTAGAGTGAAGGAAAAAACCAAAATCCCAAATAAGGGCCTATTGTTAGGAAAACAACATAAACACAACACTGAAGACCTTCAATAAAATACAAGAGCTCAATTCAGTATGAACTTACCTCCCAACCAAGGGTAGGTAGCACCTTGAGCACATAAAGAAACAACAGGTCTCAGGTGTACACAGTGTCGCTGAATTGAGGGTCCTGGTCCAGGGCAAACAGGGTCTTAGTTGAATCTTGGTGAACTTCTAATTCTGTCAATGATCTCCAGCCAATAACATATCTGTAGTTGAGCAAGTTTGGTTTATTACTCATTGCTGGGAGGGAGAGCACACATCATAGGGAAGCATAGGGTGTCTCAACAAGTAGGTGTTAGAATGATCCTATTATAGGATTTGGGCTTTGGTTGGATGATTTGGGGAAGGGTCTTAGGAAGGGAGGAGTCATTCTAGATTTGTTGTTGTCATAAAGTGGAGGGAACTCTATTATTGGGTAGCTCAAATCTTATGTAGAGACTAGAATGGGGGTAAAGTGGCAATTGGTAAAGAAGTAGCAGCCACTCATTTTGGCTGAGAGAGTGATGTTCAGTATTTTATGGGTACCACAGGGACATTGCTTCTGTCTATGCTTAGACAAAATGATGAAGTAACCTTTCTTTGTCTCATTTTATCATGGTCTCAGAATAAACTTACCTGAGCTTGATATTCTGTGATATTGTTGATATTTAATAGGAGGGTAACATAGCCTACTTGTGAGTGTCAGGCCAATTTCTGAATGTCAGGCACTTCTCTCTTCTTTCTTTCTCAAACCTAAATCTGAGAGTGTAGTAGACATTGAGAAAACCCCTCTAGCAAATCAGCCCCATATTAAACACAAAGTAAAGCTAGAAGAAATAGAAGCCTGTGGTGCCCTGAGGGTAACTGTCAAAACAACAAAACCCAAACCCAGTTTAAATCCTGACTATATTGACTCAACACTATCCTCTACTGAAAGCCTAGAGTGTAAAAAAGTTTGTTCATCTCCAGGCATAAAAACAATTTACATAAATCTCTACTGTCCTATACAAGATGTCTGGCTCTCAACAGAAAAGTATATGTGATACAAAGAAGCAAGAAAAAATACTGGCAAGAGATAAAGCAAGAATCAGTATCAGATTTAAATATAACACAAATGTTAGAACTATCAGGTAATTTTAGGTAATTATGACAAATATATTAAAGACTTCATTAGTAAAGGTAAATAATATGTATGATACCACAGGGAATTTTAGCAGAGAAAAAAAACTATAAGAAAGAATGAAATGGAAATACTAGGAATGAAAAACATGGTAGCAGAAATCAATAATGCTTTTGACAAGCTCACTTGAAAACACAATACAGACCCACAAGCATGGTATGATTTTCCACCTGTTTACGTCCTCTGCTATTTCTTTCATAAGTGTTTCATAGTTCTCCTTGTAGAGGTCTTTTACCTCCTTAGTTAAATATATTCCTAGGTACTTTATTTTCGTTGTCACTATTGCGAAGGGTATTGAGTCTTTGATTTGGTTCTCAGTTTGACTCTTATTAGCGTATATGAATGCCTCTGACTTGTGTGTACTGATTTTGTATCCTGAGACTTTACTGAATTCATTTATCAATTCCAGGAGTCTCTTGGTTGAAACCTTGGGGTTTCCTAGATATAATATATCATATCATCAGCAAAGAGTGAGAGTTTGATCTCTTCTGCCCCCATCTGGACGTCCTTAATTCTGCTCTCTTGTCTAATTACTATAGCGAGGACTTCCAGCACTATGTTGAATAGAAGTGGAGATAGTGGGCAACCTTGCCTTGTTCCATTTCTAAGTGGGAATGCTTTCAATTTTTCCCCATTCAGTATGATGCTGGCTGAGAAATGCAAATCAAAACCACAATGAGATATCACTTATCTCCAGTGACAATGGCCTTTATCAAAATTCCCAAAACAATAAATGTTAGCATGGATGTGGAGAGATAGGAACACTCATACACTGCTGGTGGGGCTGCAAGCTAGTACGACCTCTATGGAAAGTAATATGGAGATACCTCAAAGAGCTAAATGTAGAACCACCATTTGATCCAGCAATCCCATTACTGGGCATCTACCCAAAGGAAAAAAAGACATTCTATAAAAAAAACACTAGAATATTTATAGTAGCACAATTCTCAATTGCAAAGATGTGGAAACAACCCAAGTGTCCATCAATCTATCAGTGGATTAATAAAATGTGGTATATGTATATCATGGAGTTCCACTCAGCCACAAAAGACAATGGTGATCTAGCACCTCTTGTATTATCCTGGATAGAGCTAGAGCCCATTCTACTAAGTGAAGTATATAAGAATGGAAAAACAAGCACCACATGTACAAACCATCAAATTGGTATTAACTGATCAACACTTAATATGTTATTACATATAGTAATAACATTCATCATGTGTCAGGCAGATTGGAGGGGGAAGGAAGGGATCAGTATATACACCTTTAATGGGTGTGGTGCACACCATCTGGGGGATGGTCATGCTTAAAGCTCTGACTTGGGTGGGGCAAAGGCGATATATGTGACCTAAACATTTGTGCCCCCATAATATGCTAAAATTAAAAAAAAATTAGGCCAGGCGCGGTGGCTCATGCCTGTAATTCTAGCACTCTGGGAGGTCGAGACAGCAGGATCACTCAAGGTCAGGAGTTTGAAACCAGCCTGAGCAAGAGTGAGACCCCATGTCTACTAAAAATAGAAAGAAATTAATTGGCCAACTAAAAATATATAGAAAAAATTAGCCGGGCATGGTGACACATGCCTGTTGTCCCAGCTACTCAGGAGGCTGAGGCAGAAAGATCACTTGAGCCCAGGAGTTTGAAGTTGTTGTGAGCTAGGGTGATGCCACGGCACTCTAGCCTGGGAAACAGAGTAAGACTCTGTCTCAAAAAAAAAAAAAATTAAAAAACTTTGTTACCTCAGAAAAAGGCAGAAAAATATTTGAAAAGTCAATTGCTGAACATTTTCCCAAATTAATAAGACACCAAACCACAGATCCAATAATCTTAGAGAACAAAAAGCATAATAAATACTAAAATAAAATGAAACAAATAAAAATCATGTGTACATACTATAATCAAATTGCTAAAAAAACAGATAAAGAGAATATATTTCAGGCAGCCAGAAAATATTTACATATTACATACAGAGGAAAAATAAGAATTACATCAGATTTCTCATTAGAAACTTTGTAAGTCAGAGAACAATTGATATTTTAATATGCTGAAATAAGAAATCTATCAATCTAGAATTCTATACTCACCAAAATATATCTTTCAAAAATTAAGGAAAAAATTAAAGTACAGGGGATCAACTTCAGTATGAGGAATTCCATGGACCCACTTTCCAGTGAAATTGGTGGGAAAAAAAAAGCGACCATTTAATGTCTCTGGAAATGTGTCTAAGAGCATATAGCAAATGAAGAAACAACCATTCAAGAAAATTTCTTAAAATTTGGTAAGAAAAGTAAAAGTCTTTGGAGTTAAACCAAGATTGCTTCCTCCCTGTCCTTCCCAGCTCAGTAAGATGGAAACTCCACTCCAAACTAATCTTATAAGGCCAGAACTACCGATACTAAAAATAGACATAAGAATTATAAAAAACATAATAATATAGACTATTATCCTTCATAAACAGAGACTCAAAAATTCTCAACAATATATGAGCAAGTCAAATTCAACAATATAAAAAAAGGATAATGCATCATGATCAATTGGGGTTTACACTGAGAATGAATCATTCATCAATTGAAAATCGATCAATGTAATTCACATCAACAGACTAATGATTAAAAATATATGTTCATCTCATTAGATGAATGTGGTAGGCAGAGGATGTCTACACAGTTTTCTGGCACCATCTCCCCCAGCAAAAGTACAAATCCTGCTTATTCCCCAGAATGATGAGTTTGATGGATTTTACTCCCATGGTTAGGTTATGTTATATGGCAGTTAACTAACAAAACTTTATTCAAGTGGGCCTGACCTAATCACAAGAGCCTTTTAAAAGCAGAGCATTTTTCTGGCTGGTCAAAGAAGAAGATGTCAAAGACTGAGAGCACAGGAGGGATTTTACCCATTTTAGCTGGCTTGAAGATAGACAGGGACACATGGAAAAGATGTGACAATGGCCTCTGGGAGCTGAGGGCAATCCCCAGCCAACAAACAGTAAGAAAATAAGGACCACCATAAGCAACTGAATTCTGCCAACAAGAAGAAAGAGCTTGGAAGTGGACTTTCCCTCTCGAGCATTCAGATGAGAACTGAGCTGGCTGATAATTTAATTTCAGTCTTGTAAGATTCTGAGCAGAGAACTCAGCAGCAATTTACCAGACTTCTTACCTATGGAACTGTGAACTAATAAATAAGTGTTGTTTTAAGCTGATAAGACCATGGTAATTTGTTATATAGCAATAGAAAACTAATATAATGTAGAAAAATCCTTCTTCAAAATTCAACCATTCATGATTTTTTAAAAAGCCTTCAGCAAGTAGAAATAGAAGAAAATTAGTTCAACCTGATGGAGACTAAATAGAAAAAAAACCCTAGAGCTAATATCATACTTTATGATGAAAGAATACTTCTCCCATAGATCAAGATAAATCCACTGAAAAAATCAATTTCAATAATATATTTCAAGGAAATAACAAAGCAAGGGTGTTCATTCTCATCACTCATATTCAACATTGTACTTAGTGGGTCAATAATGAAAGAAAAAGAAATGAAAAGCATAGAGATGTAAAGGAAAAAATAAAACTGCCACTATTTGCAGATGGATGATGTGATTTTCCGCATATAACATCCCAAAGGTACTACAAAAATCTAAAAATTCCTATAACAAATAAATGAGTTTAGCAAGTCACTGAATACAAAGTCAATCTACAAAAAAAGTTATATTTTGATATGCTAACAAGAAAAAAATTAGAAATGTATTAAAAACAGTTGAAACTGATAAAAATATTACCATTTAGGATGTCACTAAGAAGACAAAGTAGAAAATATCAGCCTTTATTCCCCAAAAATAAAACAAATATAGACAGCTATTTACAAACCAAAGTAGCCCTGGGAGGGCTAAAGGGCCCATTTAAGACTGTGCAGTAACACAGTGCAGGAAAATAAAACAGAGAACATCCACACAGAAAGGTTTGCAGACCTGAGATGGGAGGAGAAGACTAGGAACAAACATGAAAGACAGAGGCTATTGGCATCAGCCACGCAACAGGAATTACTGTGGTACCCAGTGGCCTGCTCCACAGAGAATACCAGCATCTTCGGCCACTGAGGCAACCAACAACCATTTCCATTGAGGAAACCCAGAGAGGGAGACATGACTGTACACTCCAATTCCTCAAGAAGCAATTGCTGGTGTGCTACTCAGAGAATGGAGCTACCACCTCTCCCAACACCATTCATGACCTTAACCCCTGAGCTACAGCTACTCTACAAGTATCCACACTCCAGACCCCAGCTGTGTGTGGCTGCACTGAACCTGCCATGCCTCAAACACTGAAGCCATTTCCATAATGAACTAGTTCACACCACAGTCCCCAGATTCAAGGTGTTTCTGCATGTGCTTGCACTCCAGACATCAGCTCAGCTGCCACTGACAGCTAACCTGCACTCTGGACCCTGGCTCCAAGGCTATGTTTCATACACCCACAACTCACAAATCAGAGCTACAAGTATAGTGAACTAGCTTGCACCCCAGCCCCTGGAGCCCATGTCTCTCTATGTCTCACTCCAAGTGCCAGCTTAGTTGCTATGGAGAGCTAGACATTGTCCTGACCCTGAAGCCACTCTGGCTCTATGCATGCCCATGTTCAGGCCCCCAGCTCCCTGACTACTCCATAGACACCTACACATCACATACCACTAACAATTCAGCAGTGAGGATACCTGCACCAGTGACATAACCACCATGACCCTAGAGCCATAGTCTCTCTGTATGTTCTCATGCCTCAGGCCTAAGCTCCATGGCCACTCCATGAGCACCACTCATCAGATACTGATGCCACCATTACTGGAAGCAGGCCGACAATTTCAACCCAATGCCAAGAGTGATCTGTTCAGCCAGAATCTCACAGTGGGAGCAAAAGAGATCAAGAGGACCCTAGCAGCCATTGCCATTAAAGTCTCCAACAATTCCTGCTGCCAATGCAAACATCCAGAGGTTGGCCTTGGAGAATCACCACAATGTTTGTCAACACAAACCTCAGCTGACAGAGCTGCACAGACTACACAGCTACACTCTCACTGGTAACAGAAATGCTGCACTCCACTCAGCAGTGGCCTCACACGGCCCCATAGGGGAAGGTCTTTCCACAAGGAAAGTAGCCCATAAAGTTAAAGAGAGGTGATTGCTCCACCAACTGCAAAAACATCAATGTAAGGCAACATGAAAACAATGAAAAAACAAGAAGACATATCACCACCAGAAGAATACAATAATTCCTATTAGCTGCCCAGAAAGTAATGGAGATCTATGTATTGTATTACAAAGAATTAAAAACAATTGTTTTAAAGAAGCTTAGCAACTAAGGAAAAACAATGAGAAAAGAATGAATGAAATCAGGAAAAAAATAAATGAACAAAAACTATAAATTTAACAGAGACTGAAATCATTAGGAAAAAACAGAAATTCTGAAGATGAAGAATACAAAAATAAAATGAAAGCTGCATTAGAGAATGTAAACAGCAGAACTGATCAAGCAGAAAAAAGAATCTGTGAACTCAAAAGCAGGTTATTTGAAAATACCCAATCATAGAGAAAAATATTTTAAATGAAAAAAGTAAAGAAAGCCTACAGAATTTATGGTACACCATCAATACAGCTAATTTACAAATTATAGAAGTTTAAAAAGAAGAAACAAAGACAAAGGAATAAGAAGTATATTTAAAGAAATAATAGCTGAAAAATTAACAATCTTGGGAAAGATATAAATATCCAGGTATATAAAGCTCCAAAGTTTCCAATCAGATTCAATCCAAACAAGATTGCACCAAGACATATACTTGGACTGTCAAAAATCAAAGACATATCCCACCCCTCCACAGTGACCCCCCACATTGCTCAGACTTGGGTAAATGCTTTGTAGTTTTCCCCCAATAAAAAAAAAGAAAAGAAAAGAAATAAATAAATAAACCCCAAACTGTTAAAAAAAAAAAAAAGCCTACTGGGGACATTTTCTAGTTTACATAATGACATAATGTAATTAAATTCAAGCCTGATGAATTCAAATTTATCCCTAAAAAAAAAAAATCAAAGACAGAGGATCCTGAAATCAGCAAAAGAAAAGAAAGGTAACAGATATAAGGGAATTTCAATAAGTATACCAGCACATTTCTCAGCAGAAACAGTATAGGCCAGGAAATAATGGGATGATATATTCAAAGTTCTGAAGAGAAAAAAACTGGCAACAAAGAATACTGTACTCAGCAAAGTTGGTCTTCAAAATGAAGGGGAGAAATTCTCCTTGTATAAGTATTTCATATCTTTTGTTAAATTTACTCCTAGATATTTAATTTTTGGGGAGGCTATAGTAAAAGGTATTGCCTTTTTGATTTGAGTTTCAGCTTGGCTATTTTTGGCATATATGAATGCCTCTGATTTGTATATATTGATTTTATAACCTGAGACTTTACCAAATTCATTTATCAAATCAAGGAGTCTCTTAGAAGAATCCATGGGGTTTTCTAGATATCATATCATCAGCGAAGAGCGAGAGTTTGATCTCATCTGCACCTACTTGGATACCCTTAATACCACCGTCTTGCCTAATTGCTATTGCTAGGACTTCGAGCACTATGTTGAATAGAAGAGGGGAAAGTGGGCATCCTTGTCTAGTTCCAGTTCAAAGATGTAAAAAGATGTAAAAATCTGCCTTGTTCATGGATTGGTAGAATCAATATTGTTAAA